>PVIU01007767.1:0-89044 GCA_004026605.1 Ondatra zibethicus
GTGGCTAATCCAAAGTGATGGGTATATCTGATTGACATTACGAAAGTAGGATTGAAAGTTAGTCTTTCCAATGTCTGCACTTGTCACCACACCTGCTTCCCTCTTCTGCTGTCTGTGTCCTGACTAGCTTGATCAAAAGATTATGTCACCCTAGCCACTCACCCGGGAAATGGTTCAGTGAAATCTACATTTTCCAAGTAACTGTTTATGATAAGCACATCAGTTCTTCAACCTCCCAAAGAAGATCTAGGGATGAGTCTGGGTTTCTGTATAGTTGGTCAATTATAATAGCTTGCTAGGCTTGCCTCATACTGGGCTAACATTAATTTTTTATTAAAGTCTAAGTGTGTATGGAGACACTCATGAAGTGCTAATCAGTGGGAAAAAGGGGGATAGAGGCAAGCTAAGCTTATGTTCAACTCATGAGAAGTCAAAACACATTTCCTGTATGCCCAGGGGAAATATGCATATTTGGATTAAATATCTCGTTCTGGTTTCATTATACTTTCTATATTGAGAGAATTACAACGTTTTTAAACACTACTTTCTTCTAGATAATAAAACGAAAATTGCAATCTCTAATGTTAAATCAAAATTTCATTGTTAAGTGGCTTTAGTATTTGCTGTAATAATTTGTAGTACTGATATAGATGAGGTGATAAATATCTTATTGCAGCTCTACGGAAAACGTTGTATTCAGAAGCAAATGGCATTGTAGCAGCATTCTTAGAAATTCTTGTGTCCAGGCTCAGAAAGTCCCAGGTTCGTTTCTACTACTATCATTAAACTGTCTCTGGAAAATTGTTTCCTCCAAGCAACCCTAAGGTCTCAAATCTACAACACAAGAATGATAAAAGTAATATAAATAACATAACTTTTTGAATTTTGTGTGCTAATCAATTGACTGCTAATGAGAAAGCATCACATAAAATTTAAATCATAGGACAGTAATGATGATATGAATAATATGAACATCTTAAAAAGTTCTTGTGTTGGAGAGATCACTCCATGGGTAAAGTGACTAATAATCACAGCGTAGATATTATGCTTATAAAGCAACATGATTATAAGCTTATAACAAGAGTTGGAAATAAATTCCATTTCATGTATCTGAAATTGCTGTGCTACCAAAGGGAAGCCTTTAGCTATATCTTCAAAGGCAGAAAGATAACCCTTTATTACAGAATGTACTGTCTTTAATGAGTACTTGTAACTGAATGTTTTTTTTTCCTATGCCCTGAGACCAAGAGTAATCAGTAACCTGGAAGTTGCTAAAAGGAATAGGCTTCCAGCAACTTTGAGGAAAGATGATTCATAAGGTAGTGTTTTTCCTCAAATATAACTGAAAAAATATATAAAATATAATTATATTTAATTTTATTTTTAGAAATGAGTCATGTGGGGATTCCAAAAGGACACTGGGTTTTACCTGCAAAACCTTAGGTAGATGTCTTTCTTACTTTGCAGACATTGTATCAATATAAGCCTGCTATACATCACAGACTAGACAATTAAAGGAAAGATATTGGTTCACATTTTCAGTTAACTTTGTTTTTCTTTTGTTTCTGCCTTATGTTTATTCCCTAGTGCTCACAGATAGAATGAAATTCTAACTAAAAACCTCTATTTTCTTTTATCCTTTTTCATTAACTGAAACCTTATCTAGAACTGCAGACTTTTAATAAAAAATAATTCATGCTGCATGCTACATGTACTAAGAATCTGAGCACATTCACCTCCCATTCTTGAAAAGAACGTTTATGAAAATCATGTTTTAAAATATCATTTATAGTGCAGACATGGCAGATTGGAATTTATTATATTTTACTTGTGGTATTTGAATGCAATTGGCTTCCAAAGGTTCACATGTTTGAATGATTTGTCTACAGTTGGTAGATGTGTTTGATAAAGATGAGATGATGTAGTTTTGTTCGAAGAAGTGTGTCACTAGGGGTGGGCCTTAAGAGTTCAAAGCCCATGCCATTCCCAGTTTGCTCACTGTCTCTCTGTCTCTGTCTCTGTCTCTCTCTCTTTCTCTCTCTCTGTCTGTCTCTCTCTCTCTCCTGCCTCCTGGTTGTTCTCTCAACAGGGAACCTCTCAACTATTGTTTAAGCACTATTCCTGCCTGCCTGCCTGCTGCCATGAGTCATGCCATCATGCCAAGGACTCATCCTCTGTAAATGTAGACAAGTCCCCAATAAAATGCTTTTTTTAATACATTCTTTTGGTCATGGTGCATTGTCACAGCAAAAGAAAAGTAACTAAGAAATTAGTATTTTATTTAATATAATTAATTCATCCAGGGAACCAATACAAACTTGCCCAAGCCAAATGGCTATTTTCAGATGTAGGACCAGAAAGTAAATGTGTGGAGAAAATGCATGTAATAGAAACACATTTTTCCAGAGGGATTAGTTTTCTCCTTTCACATAGTTCAACTTGATAAATAGGCATTCTGTACACATCTCTTTTTGTTTTTCTCCAGACTAAAACATAGAAAGAATTGTTTCTTCTTTTCATTGTGTGACTACATTATTGTTTTAAACAAATGTCCTATAAGGTTCTGATACATCTGGACAGTGCCTCGCAGTGTGGCAACATTCATTTGGGTCAATCAAGAAAGGCTAACTTCTGGTAAAAGAGCCCAAGATTGCATGCCAAAACCTACATGTCCAACTGAGCACGAAAAGGAAAAGCAAAAACAAACAAACAAAACAAGAAACAAATAAAATGGGATCTCACGTTTCCCACTGTGAAAAGAATACACCTAGGGGCTTGTTTTAGGAGTTCATGTCACATCATTCCTCTCAGAGTTAGACAAAAACTGTTCTTTTTTCTCTTTTTTGTTCAGAAGAGTACACACTCATTCAAAATGAGAGAATTGTGGGAAAATTTTGTTATCTGTAAGGGTTCAGACTTGTGTAAGTCTTGTCATGGGAAAGGTGTGTCATAACTTTATACAACACAGTGGCACATCTGGTAACATGACAGGGAGGGAACTGGAAGCAGAGACTGGGAGGCGATGGGCCAGCTCTTCTCAGAGGTGGCTCTAAGAAGATGAAACTCTGAAATTTAAAGGTGGATGAGGTTACCCTTAGAGTTAACTCATTCATTCAATATGCAAAAAAGATTCACTTTAATAATATTCTACAAAAATCATTGGTTTAAACATCCCATTCTTATACTAGACACTAATACAACATAGATTCCTTATTACAAAAAAATTACGTAAAACCTTTATGTATGTTCAAAGTTTACCTCGTGACAATGCAAACAAATGATGAAGAAATAAACTAAAATAATTTTTGAAAGTAGAAAAAATATTTATTCAAAAGATGTAAATGTAAGATCAATAATATCAAAACTTTTATTTAAGCTGCTTCTACTCTTTGTAGTATAAATTAAGAGACTAGAAACAACAGTTATTTATTTGATTAGTGCCTATAAATGTGGTCAATTTGGATCCAAAATTCCTGCTGAGTCAATATTCTAAAATAAAAATAAATCACAAATAATAAAGCAAAATACAGATGTGTGTGTGTGTGTGTGTGTGTGTGTGTGTGTGTGTGTGTGTGTGTGTGTGTGAAGGACATACATAGCATCTATGTGGAGACACAAGAACAACTTGCAGGGAATCAGTTTTCTCCTCTTACCATTTTGATGCTGGGATCAAACTCAGGTCCCTGTCAGGCTTGGAAACAAATGCCCTTACCTGTTGAGCCATCTTGCCAGCAGCCCCTGTTTCAGTTATTTTGAAAAACACAATCTGCTATTAGCAGATGCAGTTGGTATTGTTTCTTGGGAATAGTTAAGCACATGTCTGTGTCATGAGCAATCTGCTTTTAAGCACTTATGGTGAGTCTGAGTCCAATATATCTTTCCAAAACACAATCTCTGTCTAGTTTGTGAAATATTCTCTCTGACTAGAAAGCAGTGTGATGATCTCTGTATCAGCATGAAGGTGTACTGCCAATCAACCTCTGTAGCAGTAGAACTTGGTAAAAAAAAAAAAAAAAGAAAAAAAAAGAAATGAACTCAAATGGCAAGACCAGCCTTGACTACATCAGACTCTGCCATAAACAAAAGTAATACTGCAAAAAAAGCTGGAAAAAGAAAAGAATTTTAAAATATATCAAAATATAAGAATTTTTTCTGACAAAGGTTTCTCTTTGGTTCTTGCTGAAAAGCTAAGTAAAATCTATTATTTCACTAATCCTATGCAAGCTTTATCATTCCTAGTGAGCCAGACAACCTGTTTCTAAAAATAAAAGCCACACAAATAATCAATCAGAAGGACAGTTTCAAATTTCAGATGAGTCCCCAAAATTCAGATATGTTTCCACAGCTATAAACATATTTGATATATTTTAAGGTTAATTTTCTAAACCTCATGGAAAGTTAAAAGCAAGTGTTGAGAACTTGTTTGTCGCTTCTAGCATGTCAAGTGGCATAGTGTCAGAAAACGATGCAATGTGAGCTCTCATATTTTTCAAACATTTACATGTATTGATTCTTTAAGCCGTAGTTGAAAACTGCATTTACTTTAACCACGTGCCTGGAGCTTTTGCAGAAGTAGTATTCTCGAAGGTCCCACAGCATCTTATGTTTAGTCTACCCTGGATTTCGAATCAGGGATGATGTTTTTCACACAAACGCTTGTAAGAACAATTTGCATATGCTGAGCTAGACTTGTCTCCTTGAGCTCATGTTTCATTTACGGAAGAAAAGAAACTGTAAATGAAGTCATTACACTGCCATGCCCGCTGTGAGTCTCACGCCGTTCAGCACAGTGAATATCGACTCTTAGAAAGGTCTCTTCATGCCGTAACTGTGGATAACCCATATGACACACCTTTAGAAGTGTAGCATCAATATGACACTGTCATTTTAGTTGCTCTCAATGCTAATTTTGTGTTCTGCCTTGGAAAAGTGTACCCTCTGTGCTTATGCTCTGTGAGTATACTGTCAGGATCAGTGGAAAATCAACATTCAATTGAAAAAGATATTTTGATAAATGCACAAAAGTCAACCATCAGAACATTCAAATTCACAATTTGTCCGAAGATAAGGGTCTTATAAGTAGCTATAACATCATCTCACTCACTGGGACCTCAATCTGTCACTTTGATTATGCAACATTATTTCTGTTATATACTTTTTTTGATGGGGGCTACTTTTGTACTACAGTGTCTTGCCAGTACAATCATTTAGGTAAACAGGTAACCAGGCCACTGTGTTTGGGAATATTCTTAAGTGTGTCATAGCATGTATTCATAACACAGAACCAGTTAACTTATGGAAAGATGTTGGCTGAGTAGCACTGAAAGTAGAAAAAATGAATTTAAAAGAACAAACCTTTATAGACATTAGTTTAACATTAATGTATGACTATTCCTGTGAGGTAAATAGGGGAAAGTGCAAACTGTGTCCTTGGGGAGCTCACAGGCACATAAAGAAAGAGGCTAATATAAAAATGAAGGCAAAAATTTAATAAATAAACTCAAAAGTAGGGTGAAGTTAAATAGCAGCATCACAAATCCTGTACAACAACTGCGTGACTTGTTTGTCAGGACAAGATTTAAAATATCCTGCCTAGAACTCCCAAGTAAGAAGCTGAGAGGAAAGCAGGGTAGGATAGTGGAGGCAGAGGGAGTGAGAGAGAGTGACTGCATCCTGCAATAAAATCTAAATGATGCAATTTATATTAAACCTGCTACTTTTGATACAGAAGAAAATCCTGACTGTAATACTGTACAAAGAAAACAAAAGACTGCAATGCAGACAATGAATCCCATAAAAATGCCCCAAACCATAGGAAATATTAGGATTTTATTACATAATTTCTTTCCAAAGAAAGTTACCCAAAATACATCATGTCCCATGTGTTCTTATGATTTGACATTGCCTCTCCTATTATGGAGAGATGAGCTAATCTTCCTTTGTATTGGGGCATGACTGCACCTCTGATGGAAATGATGTCATATGACATAGGTTCTAGAAGGCAGTGTGCTTTTGTCCAGATTTCAGAATATTCCCTTTTGGAAGCTGTGTATCCTGTGAGAAAGTGAAAGAAATAGTGCAGGTGTGAATGACAACACACCCAGCTGTGGTCCACCCAGGGAAAGGAGAAGGCTTCAACAGTACATTCCTTCTACACTCCATCATGACAGGGATGCGGCAACACACAGGTGCCAGGAAATTATTGCCCAGCTGAGTCTGATCAACCACCATAATCACAGTATGACATAGCACAGTAGTTGCTATCTGCATAACTATATCTAGCTGGGGAGGTACGTTTTATGTAGTGGATGATTATTTTATCCTTTGCTTTGCTTTTTAGTGTCATGGGGAAGACATTGCTGGTGACTGAATTTTGAGTCTGTGTATGCTAAAAAAAAATTCTGCCACTGAGACACACATCTGCCTTATTGGTATGATTTTTATATCATTCTCTTTGGAATTTATAGGGCCCTTTTAACCCATCCAGATATAAAATTTAAACTGAAAAGATGTATGACAATATTTGAAATATAAATGATAATGCTAAAGCTATGAAAATGTTATGTTTTATAATAAAATGATTCTAACATATCAAATTATACTTAATATTATTAAGGGTAGCAATTTCAACGTTTTAATAAAAATAAATCATCATTTTGCAGTATTGACATAAGTTTAATGTGATGTGAGAACAGATTTTCTTTATATGAAAAAGTGTCTATACCACTCTTGGTTTGTTGCCTATATTTACAATTGGCACAATGATAATTTTACTTGGACATTAGTGGAAATAAAACATATATACAAATACTTAATTATGTATACAGTTCCTTTTCAGTTTCTGGGTCAATAAATTTAATTATGTCACATCTTATAAAGTAAAGAAGATATATTAAAGTAATCAGAAAAGAAGCTGCATCCTTATTTGGAAAGTTTGAGTTCATATAATTCTACCCATTCAGTGGCCTTTAAAAATTATGTCATCCTTTTGAGACTCACTCTTCTGATTTGCAATAATTACTATTATCACTTCTTGATCTACAGGTACTTAGCCAGTAAGAACTGTGTTTTGTGCTGTGGTGGAAGATTCAGTGAATCTCTGTCTCTGGACTTCATAATCATCAGAATGTTCTTGAATATGTATGAATGCATTGTTGTTCTTGGTCTGATGTAATTTTCTGGTTACAACCAGTCCAGTGCAGTACATATTCTTAAGGAACATGGGGTGTCTAACAAAAGTAAGTTTCAGGACTGTGTTTCACACATTCCTAAGTCTTTCAACATGTACCAAAAGCTCTTATTTTGCAAGTTATTTTGAACTTAAAAACAGCAGAAGGTTCTTAGGTTGGGGCCTTAGGTTCATAGCAATAATCAGACTGTTACATGTTCTTTCTCCCCACTGAGAAAAAGTAAAATATGAAATTAATGTTTCCTGTTTTTGTGATATATGTTATCAAGAATAGTTCACCTGCTATAGTTTGTACTCATTGTGTTTGATCAATATCATACACAATAACAGCCATAGCTGTTCATGCAACTAGCTCAAACCAGGAATCTGCTCTTTCAAAACCGCATTTTTTTGTTTGTTTGTTTGTTCGGTTGGTTGGTTTTTGGGTTTTTTTTTTTTGTTTGTTTGTTTTTTGCTGCTAATGCTGAATGAGGAAGACCTGTCTTAAAGGAGTCGTGGCACCCCTGGTCGCCACCAGCCAACAGGGCCTATCTGAAAAAAAAAACATGGCTACCAAGAAGTTACATTAGACTCTGTTCTTTTGGGTCTAAAATTCCTTTCCAAGCTTTCTCAAGTTTATGTAGATTTAGCAGGCATACATTGGCATGCCAATCAGTAGGCAGAGGCTGCTTGTTGTTTCCCGGATGCCCTGACCCAAAACAAACACACTGAAACTATATTAATTGCAACACTACTTGGCCAATGACTCTAGCGCATTCCTAAGTAGCTCTTAAAACCTAAATTAACCCATTTCTATTAATCTGTGTAATTGCTACATGATTGTGGCCTACAGGTAAGATTCCGTCCAGCATCTGGCATCTGTAGCCTGTGGTGGCTACATAGCTTCTCCCTGATGCTGACTACTCTCTCCTCCTCTATCTGCTTGTAATTCCTGCCTTGCCCTGTTCTTTGCTGAGATAGGCCCCAAATTAGCTTCTTTATTAACCACCAGTATTCACAGCATACAGAGGGGAATCCCAAATGACTATTTAGATATCTATATGTAATAACATTTCTAGTTGAACATGAAAAAATAATAAATATTAAATATATATCATAATTCAGAAACCACCCCACTTCTGGATTTTACCTCCTGTATTTTAATTTTGTATATTGTCAACATGTATTTTCTGTAAAAAGTCAGGTATCACTGATTGTCAGCCTTCAAGACACACAATCTCTATCCCAAGCACACAACACAAACAATAAATACAAATTAGGAATGGTTTCCTTCAAATAAGACTTTACCTGCACCCTCTCCTCTGCTGCCTGAATACCTAGCTGAGGACATGCCCGTGGACACCTGGGATCCCCAGGGCCAAGTATCTTGCCAACCCGAAAATGATTCTCTTAATGTAGATATCTTATTCCCTTCTCCAATGTCCACCTTTCTTCCATCTTCACCCACCCACTCCCCCAAGCTCTCCCCAGTCCTTCTCCCTTCTCCTTCCCCCTCTCCCCTTCCCCTGCTCCCCTACCTCCCACCTCTATCCCCGCCCCGGCTTCCAACTTTTGCTAGCCTTGTACCATAGTCACATTGATGATTATCTTGATTACCATTATAGAAATTTCATCCGATGGATGAAGATAGAGACAGAGACCCACATTCACATCAGAGCAATGGATTGAGCCCCCAAGGTGCAGTTGAAGAGCAGAAGGTGGGAGAAGATGAGTTAGGAAGTTAGGACCGTGAGGGGCTGGTCCACCTACTGAGACAGTGTTCCTGAACTAATGGGAGCGCACCAATCCAGCTGGACTGGGACTGAATGAGCATATGATCAAACCAGACTCTCTGAATGTGGCCGCAAAAGTTGGCAGATGGAGAACCCATCAACAATGACACCAGGACCTATCTCTTCTGCATGTATTATCTTTTTGGGAACCGAGTCTTTTTGAATGCACTCCTTCCTAGGCCGGGAGGGATGGGGGTGGGCCTTGGACTTCCAACAGGGCAGGGCACCATGCCCTCTTTCAAGGAAGAAGGGGAAGGGAGGAGGGGTGGGGGGTAGTGGGAGGGGACCGGGAGAAGGGGAAGAAAGGAAAAAAAATTTTATTTCTTTAATTATGTTCTTGAATGGAAAAAATAAAACAAAACAATGTATGGAAAAAAAAAAGACTTTACCTGCAAAGGCAGTCCCTCACTGGTTAGTCCCATGGACTTTATTTGACAATCCTGCACAAACCCATATGTGACAGCTTAGAAACAAGGATTTACTCTTGCTCCTTTCCTGTCAAAACTTTTATTAGCTCTCTAAGTGTTGGTCAGATACTACCCTGTGTTACCTAGACCTTGGTACTCTTGACAAGAAAAAGGCTTATGATATTAATAAGGATGCCAAGAGAGTAAGTGTCGATTAACTCCTAAAGGTAAGATTTCTTACCCTTATGACTGTGGGTTAAAGTAGAAGTGAATTAAGCAAGACTTCAAGGGTTGTGATTTTGGCTTTAGTTTTTTTTTTCTACCCTATATCCCAATATGCAATCATACTCCATCCCATCCAAGTTCATTCCTCTATCCCCTTGTGTGGTATTCTTTCCATTCTTGAGATCTTCTTTCTCTTTCTCTGCCTAGTGACATCGTATTTACATCACACTATAGATGATATGTGTCCTGCTACACTCATCCCAAAGTCCCAAGCTCTACTTTCTCATTTTATTATTGACACTGGTTTGCTGCTGGGTTTCTTTGTTTGTTTGTTTGGCATTTGGTTTTCAAGTACACAGAGCTCATGGCTTTCTGTTTTTATTGATAACTTGCCCCTCAGCTTAAGGAGCCCTATAAATGACATAAACCCATATACACAGAAATAAATGCACTAAAATAACCACACAGGGAAATGCTTTAATGAACTTTACTATTTTGTATAATATATGCCAATAAATGACAATATAGGCTTGACATGATTATACATTCTTCTAATCTTACTATCTTCCTTAGAGAATAAGATTGTTAAAGAAAAATCATCATGATTCTCTTGGGTCCTTTTTCTATTGGACTATTTATATTTATGAATCCACTAACATATTGTTGAACTGTTTTATTATAAACAAATGGGGTCATACTAAACAACTTCTTTTTTTTGTTGTTGTTTTTGTTTTTCGAGACACGGTTTCTCTGTGGCTTCGGAGCCTGTCCTGGAACTAGCTCTGTAGACCAGGCTGGTCTCAAACTCACAGATATCTGCCTGCCTCTGCCTCCCGAGTGCTGGGATTAAGGCATGCACCACCACCGCCCGACTACAACTTCTTTTAATTAATTGAGAATATGTGCAGCACAGTATAGTACAAGTCTTTGCTGCATAGACTGACCATGTATTTCATTCTCTTCATTCTCTTCCTCCTCTTCTCTGATAGGATGAAGATGAGTTAAGAATGCAAGATTTCATATTCTTCTCTGAATTCACAATGAAATCAGGAAAAGGGGTAAATGACCTCTCAGTTCAAAGACCTTCTTATTTGGTTCTTGTATTTCAGAGGCATGGCACACAGCTACCAAATCCTCTACTAGAAAAAAATCTTACTTTAAAAAAGTAAATTTAATCTGTGCTTATTTTACACTTTATAATTTAATTCACATTTCTATCACAGTTAATGAATGCAAAGTTCCAAGAAAATATTCCTTGTTTTACACACTATAGAAATCTACTCAAGCTTGCTGTAATACATATATATTAGAGAAATTTCCTGAATAATTTTGTACATGCTAGGTTCTAGGCTAAAACTTACATACAATATATAAAATATAGTCTCTCCCTCATGTTCTGATTCACTTTTAGATATTAAATGAGGTAATTTTTTAGGGTCAGCTACAAATGCACAAGTGAACTGTTAAGTGACACACAACCAAATTTCTACGTTTAAAAGTAGTGTTCAGTCCTTACTTATGTTAAACTATAAACACTGAAGTTTATGGATTGCAAAAGTCCTTTCTACAAAAAACAAATCTGGGCCTGAAAAGAAGCAAGATGCAAGACCTACCTCAAGATGCAGGTGGCTGTCAGTGGTACTTATGTCAGGACAGACCATGTCAAGTTAGCCACTTCAAATATTCAAGGTTATGACTGAGGATCAAAGACATACATCTTGTGACATGTATTTAAGAAAAACCCCAAAGGCCTTTCTCCTATTTGTCACTTTGTGTTATGAGTTCTGCTGTGATATTAGAAACATATTTAAATACCAAATGAAAGAGTTCTACAATCCCAATACCAGATACACAGCATCATTAGCAATCTCCTCAGCTTCTCTAAAATTATTTAGAGACTAATTAAAAGAAGAATATGAAATAATTGGAGAGCAATTCCTAAAGCACAAGTAGTTCTCCAAAAGTAAATACTGTGAAAAGAATGACTGTATGTGGGCAGAGGATATGCCATTCAACCAATACTCTTATCGTCTCTCCTGTACCAGGTACAATGTTGAGTGCTTATTCTCCAAAGCACTTATTGATTTTCCCTCATGTTGAAATTCCTCAAGGAGATACGAGTTCCTAGAATCACCCAGTCTTTGGGATAGCTGTATGATGTAGAATGGCTCTGGCTAGGAGACAAGAGGCAGGACTCTCCCATTCTCATTAGTGAGAAACTGATGTCTAGAGAGAAGCTTTGCCATGCAAGTGGGCAAAATATGCAAATGATTACATAGAATGCCTTCTGTAAAAATGAAGCCTGTCTCAGTCAGCAGAGTAATAAACAAGTACACAATAAGCAATAATCTTGCATTTATTTATCTAAATTATATCAAGTATATAATAAGTAAATGAATAAAATAATGATTTCCTTCACCTGAAATCTAAACCAGAGGTTGCAGTAGGAAGATTCCTGTACTAATTCATTCTTGCCTAGAATAATTCTACTGTTTAATATGTCTTGTTTCAAATGTGGCAAATTCATGCATAAAGGTATGTCTCCTCCTGATCCTGTCTTTCCTTTTATAATTCATTATTTTTATTTATCACACAGGCTAATGTGTTCCATGATGTCATTTATCCATAGATATATCACTCTACATTCATTGCCTTTCTCATTCTGCTTGCACCCTTTCTCCCATGCAAGTGGTTCTAATTCTTCATGTGTATTTAATATTACTACATATGAGAAACAATACACAGCATTTCTTTTTTTCCTTCTTTCCCACTTATGTTTTCTTATTTACCCATACTCTACTCCCTTAGCCCTCAGAAAAGTGCTTATCAAAAGTCTGTTGAGATTCCAGTCTACCCTAGTGAGAATGGCAAATATATTCTCAAAGAGTACAGAATGTTGGCTAGTGTGCCAGAAGGAAAAGAAAACCTAATCATTTCCAAAAAGTATATACACTAATGCAGTAAAAGTTTTCCTCTAAAACTAAGAATAGATTCATCATGGTTTATCAATCTTGAGTAAGTAACTGAAAAATCCAATCCAAGACAGAGTAACCACCATTTCATTTTTTCAACTTTTATTTATTCATTGGTAGTATCATATGTGACTATGATGTATTTAAATCATACCCTATGTCTCTTTCCATGTTTATTTGATTCTAGTTTATGTTTCTTGTGTGTTTCTGGATGTAAGGCACCATCAACTACAGCATGGGCAACTTATCATGAGTCATACCACTAAAGACACTGAATCTCCTCTCCAAGAGGCTCTCAGTGTCCAATATCTCCACAGCTACAGGTGGGACCTCATAACTTCCTTATTTCTTCATGTTTGAGTGTTGACAGGATTAATGTTGTACAGGTTTAGTGCTCCCAAATATGGCAGCTATTAGTTCAAGAGTTCATGTGCCTCTAATGTCTAGAAGGTATTCCATAACAATCTTTTCTGATCACTCACTTTTAGAATTTTCACTTCTACTCTTCCATGATATTTCGTGAGCTTTGAGGAGTAGGGGAGGTGTGGTGATTCAGATTATCCATTCACAAATGAATACCACACTACTAGATATTTTCTCCACTTTGACCAGGTACAAGTCTCTGTATTAGCTACCCTCTCTTTCATAAAGAAGCTTCTCTGATAAGGGGTAAGAAGTGTACTAGTCTATGAGTGGTGTGGGAGGTCCATCTGTCTATATGTTGCTTTTCTTGGTTAATGAATAAGGAAACTGCCTTGGTCTGTTGATAGGATAGAACTTAGGTAGGCGGAGAGACAGAACTGAATGCTGGAAGAAAGAAGGGTGGAGATAGACATGCTTTGCCGGTAAGCCACTGCCATGTGGCGATACACAGATTAATAGAAATGGGTTAAATTAATTTGCAAGACTTAGACAGTAAGAAGCTAGAGCTAATGGGCCAAGCAGTGCTTTATTTAAGGCAGTTTCTGTGTGGTTATTTCAGGGCTAAGCTAGCTGGGCGGCCAGAATGAACAAGCAGGCCCTCCTCCTATATATGCGAACAAGAATAATTATTTAGAAGACAGCTTGATTCTATGTTCTTTTAGGGAAATGGTAGTAGTAAAGCCTATGATTGCCCTAGCCATGTTCTTAACCAACTTTACAGTAACAAGCATGATTTCTCTCTAGTGGAGTATGAGACACTCATAGTTCTAGCTCTCTTTTTGTTTCTGTGATAAAATACTCTGGTCAAAAGCTACTTGAGAAAGAAAATTTGTGTTTGTCCTATATTTCCAGGTCAGAGATTTTCATTAAGGTCACTCCAACAAGAATCCTTAAGTAGAAACCACTAAGAAATGCTGTTTGTTTGTTCATTTACGGTGCCTGTTTAGATATCTTCCAGTGTCACCCACTGTGGACTGAACATTCTTGCAACAATTAACAATCAAGATCTCCCATAGACATGCCCATAGGCCATTCTAGTCTGGCACAGATGAGAATCTCCTGTCAGGTGACTCCAGATAATATCAAGGTGACAAATAAAGCTAACAATGAAAAGGATGTAAGTCCAGTTAGAAAGTTGTTGGCTATCCCCATAACATTCAAGCCATCTTTGCATCAATAGATAATTGATGTCATGCTGTCTTTCCGTTATTGTCAATCATAAGTTTCACATCTGTGTGAGACTCTTGTTGGCCTTTCTCCCAAAGAAGACTGCAAAGCATATTCCAGCACTATTAAAGGTAGACAACAGAGAGAAACCTGGTTATTATCACTTTCAAGTCCCCATGGACTATGATCTGTCATGTCTTGAGCAATATTTTCTGCCATCAAGTTCTAGTAAGCAACAAAGAGCAGTGAAAGGAAGTTGTGCTATCTTGAGGAGTCACTGAGAAGCCCTAGCTGACAATTTTCAATACACCAAAGCTCATGTATAGCTCTAGGCTTTTTGCTTGATAACTTGTGCCACCTATGGAACATCTACAATTTTCTACATCCATTATCTATTCAAATCCTTCTAGTCACAGAAAGGTTGGGTTGCCAATGAGCAGAGAGAAAAAGTGTCTACTCTTTGTGGTTTGCTGTGGTTGGTCTCATTTACTGGTTCTTTTCAACTGAGATAATTGAGCTATAACTGTAGACATTTTTAGGTGTCATGATTCCAATAACAAATGTCAGCAGCAACTTATTATTCAAATTTTATATTGTTGTTTAAATTTCTGTCATTTAGATGCAGAGATTTCTAAAAATGAGATAGAAATCAATAGTGTTGAATAGTACAAAATAATGAGATGATTGACAATGGCTCAAATACAAATAGCCTTATTTAATAACTCTTTTTATTATTCACTTTTCTGTCCTCTGTCCTATCCCTACAAAGTAAATGTACACAATCAACACACCATTAAATAAACACAAATATTCACACTCACTCATAATCACTTAAGGCAAGGCCAGAATATGCCATCTCTGCTCTGAATACTGCACTAAAATTTTAAAATAAAGAATTGAGATGCTTTATTGAATCTATTTGAATTGATTTCTGAAGTTGTCAAGGCATACAAACTGATGAAATTTTCTTTAAAATGGCATTCAGTCAATGAATATAGAAAATAAAATTTGAAAAATCTCCATCTTGCAGGTCAGTCAGTATAGTTATTGACTCAGGCAACAAAATCAGTTGGTGCTAGACATACATATAACAATTTATAGATAGGGATTTCTCCTCAGACCCCAATGATAAATTAAGCACCATTCATATCATTTTCTGATATGCTAACAGTGTTTATTAAACCAGAACTTTCTATGGGGCATTCAAGCTGCTAATTTCTACTTGATATAATCATCCTAAGGTACATATATGAACTTAAAAAATAAATAAAATTCTAATTTCCAAAGTAGGAGAGCTACTAAATGCATGATTGAGGTAATCATCTGATCTACTTAAGTACAAATTACTTAATGGAAATCAATGTATGGATGGAAAATATACTAGTTTTATCATAAAGCACAGGTATCATCTACTGTTACCCACTTATAACTCAACCTATGTTGATTAAATACATGAGGAACATTTTAATGTTTGGTACTTACTTGGAGAAGGAATTGAAATTGTCTCTCCAAGATAACAATGATGTCTTCACAAATTCTTTTATTAATTAATGTGCTGTGTATATTTTATTACCTTTATTGTTGTTCTTTATAGAGGTCCCACATAGCAAACTAATTGTAAAGAAAATCATTTATTGCTCCTGCCTTCTCATGATTATATTTCATTATAACTTTTTATATGAAGCACATGAAGATTTGGATTCTATTTCAAAGACATATGTATTTTTAGAACCTATATGCCTGAGTCCCATGTGATTTTAAACCACCAGTGATAGCCTTTAGCTTCTAATTCTAGTTAGTGATTTAACTTAAAGAGATGGTATGATAAAAACCATCAATTTTCTATTGCTATGATAAAAACAACACCAAAAGTAACTTGGGCTTATTTCATTTTACACTTCCAGGTACCAGATCATCCTGAGGGAAGTTGGGACAGAAACTCAAACAAGGCAGGAAACTGCATGCAGGAGCTGAAGCAGAAGCCAAAGAGGAGTGTTGCTTACTGGACTGCTCCCTGTGGCTTGCTCAGCATGCTTTTTATACAACCCAGAAACATAAACCCAGGAGTAACACTAGCGCCAGGGAGCTGGGCCTTCCAACAGTAATCGCTAATCACGAAAATGCCTTACAGTTTTGCCTACAGGCTAATGTGATGGACACATTTTCAAATGAGGTTTCCCCTTCCAGATAATGCCAACTTGTATCAAGTTAGAAGAAACACTAATCAGTACAGATGGTATATTGGGAAAATTCCATGACTCTGCACCGTAACACACATTTGTATTCTCTTTTCCTAAAACAGACAGTATTATGAGTTATAAGGTTTGTCATTGTCATTTTTTCTCACAAAAGTCAATTTATGAATTAGATTTATGGTAATAATCCAAGAAAGACCATATAATCATATGTTAGAATGGTCTTTCTTAATTTCTATTAGTGTTTGTGTTTGACCAGGCAAAAATGTATTTTTTGTCTATATAAATTTTACACTGGATAACAGTATCAAATCTACTGCAGTTGTTTATACAAAATATGTATATGAAATATACTTTCATTGCATTTAACATAGGATTAAAGAAGAATGTTTCTTTAGTTTAAACCAATGTAGAAAAAAAGCATTTTGTGAAAAGCCATTATGCTTATATGATAATATGCCCTTAAGAAAATGAAATAGCACATTCAAGATATAAGCTCTTTCATAAATAGTTGGAAAGACATATTTAATTTATAATTATAAAAATTATATACTAATTTCTTCAATATAATATGAAGAAATTTCTGCTGATTACCAAAAGCTTAAACATTTGAAGAATAATATGATACACTTACAATAAAAACTTGCCTTTAAATATCTTTATACATTGATGATTTTAAAGGGAAAAGTTTGCATAGTAATAATGACCCTGCAGCACAAATGAAATTTTCAAACAAAAGATCAAATCTGCCTTTATTATAATGATAATTCCCTAAAGGTATCTTTGGTGATGTTAACACACTAAAATTACATCATTTAAGACAATCAACTATTATTAATAAACCTATCAATTATTACACTATCTGAAGAGTTTTAATTTCCAAGAGGGTAGTAGTTTTGTAATACCTGTCAAATCCCAGCACTCAGGAGGGAGAGGCAAGTGTATCACTATAAGTTCGAGGCCAGCCTGGTCTACAAGAGCTAGTTCCAGGATAGCTAGAACTGTTACACAGTGAAACCCTGTCTCGAAAACAAACAAACAAAAAAATAGTGTACCCCATTAACCTGCAGTGTCACAACATGGATTCACACTATCAAAATAATTGAAAATGTGTACATAGTAGCATAATCATTACATTATATCTAAGAGCTCAATAAAAGGACAAGCTATGTTCTAGAACATATTTTTACATCTCACACAGTCTAAAACCATAAAGGTCAGCTTTGTAAAACTCAATTTCTCATCAAGGAAACCTGCTCTTGATATATTGTTCACTGTGAAGGGAATATTGCAATGCTATATGATGATAAACTTCTGTCTTTATGAATGACAAATGTGTCTAACTTTTCATTTTTTACAGTATATATGTATGTATGAGTATATAAAGACAAATAATCACTGTGGGATAAGATTTTGTGATCTTCCTTGCATATTAAAAATATAACTCATAAAAACTAATTTAAAAAACAAAGCACTGTATGATTATTTGAAAATAAAGGTAAGTGAAATAGGGTTTAGAATCATACCCTTATGGAAAGTAGGGGCTGAGATGTACTTCAGTGGCAGGATACTTGCCTATCATATGCAAGTCCTGGATGCAATCTATAGCACTAAAAAGAACCAAATAAATATCAAAAATCATGCCTATACCCTTCCAAACTTGAAAGAAACACTTGATAGTCTACAGGATGCATACTAATTATCTATACTATGACAAACTAACAAAAATCAATCCATTATCACTTTGGAGAATCTACTTGCAAGGACTTCCACAAACATTATTTTGTGGCAATACTGAATTATTTTTCTCTTCTCAGTTGTGATGTCACACTACCACATACTGGTTAAATTGAGATACTTTGTTCAGGGTCTTTGAATGTTACAATGCTATGTAGTTGAAAAATAATACTGATAATATCTACTTTGTAGAATAGTGTAAGGTAAATGAGAAAATGAACCACTGATTCTGGTTCATAACAGTGAATATTTAAATCTCTCCAAAAGCATATTCTCTGTGTACAAGATCCCTCGATTTAAAACTAAAAGGAAACCTCAAACATATTTAGTCTTTCATACTAAAGTGAAGATTCTTAGTAACCCTTGAAGTCTCATATAGTTTTCATCAAAACTTTCTTAATTATTCAGATTTTAGGGAAAACCTTCCCAAAACAATCATCAGAAAGTAGGTAACCTTTCTTTTGGGCCACCAACCAGCTCCCAAGTCATGACAGAAAGACTATTTGTCGAAGAGCAGCTTTGACAAAAATACCCCTTACCAGAGGAAAGGGCATGGGGATTAGAATATACATAAAGAGAAGTGAGTGAAAATAATAAAACAGAAAACGTAGTATAATACTGGGAGGGAGTTCCGGTGGATACAGAAATAGCCTGCATTTAATTTCCATTTGTTTAAAATAACCATGACCCCAAAAAGTAGAAGTAAAATAAAAACCTGCATTAACATGATGCAAGGATGTGAACAGCCCAGTTGAAGGCTACAGGCTACATTCTTAGTTAAACAGTCTATTGCTAGAGTAAGACAGATCACGCTCATATCTTTGACCAAAATAGTCCATAGGCAAACGCTCCCTGGGTGTAATCCATTGTTATCTCCTTAAAAGACTAGGAACTTAGTTGGATCCTAAGACCTTTGCTTGGGGTAGAAACATATCTACTTCTCTATTCCTGAAATACAAGGCCTACTTAAGCATCAAACTTACCTCTAAAGAGAAGTATAATTGTTTCATTCTCTTTATGCTTAAGGACAATTTTGTCAGTGTTTAAGTGAAAACAGTACAATTAATGTGCAAATCCTGGCAGCCTAAAGAAGGAGGTAGCAAAAGGTCACACCTTTTAAACTCGGCATGTACCAGAAATAAGAACTTAAATTTATTTTTTCCCATATTCTTTTATTTTTTCCATTCAAAAAAAATTACATTTCCTCCCTTTCTCCCCCCACTCCCTCCCGCTGCTTCCTTAAAAGAGGGCATGATGCCCTGCCCTGTGGGAAGTCCAAGGCCCTACCCCCTCCATCCCGGCCTAGGAAGGTATGCATCCAAATCGACTAGGTTCCCAAAAAGATAATACATGCAGAGGAGATAGGTCTTAGTGTCATTGTTGACGGCTTCTCAGTCTGCCCCCATTGGCAGCCATATTCAGAGACTCCGGTTTGATCATATGCTCATTCAGTCCCAGTCCATCTAATGGTGAGCTCCCATTAGTTCAGGCACACTGTCTCAGTGGGTGGTCCAGCCCCTCAGGGCCGGTCCTAACTTCCTTGCTCATCTTCTCCCACCTTCTGCTCTTCGACTCGACCTTGGGAGCTCAACCCATTTAGAAAAAAAAAAAGCACACTTCCAAAAATGGGAGTGGGCTAGCAAGGTGAGGGAAGATATATTAGAAAAATATATCCAATATAAAAATTAAGTAACTAACTAGGATAGAAGAGGGAGTTGATCCAATGTCAATTCAGATTTATGTCTAGATTTCTTCTCAGTGTTTCAGTCCATCACATCAGTGCAAACTGGAGTGGGCACAAACTTCAGGGAACTTTGGGAAAACTTGAATTTCATCTTAGAATTTTTACTTGTATCTTTAAAGTGGTATTTGTCAAAATATAAATAAGTTAGTTAATCTCAGGCACCTATGAAAGGTATATAATTAGTTTTATCCAATCATTTAGCTGAGTCTATAAAATGGTGAACAAATTAAGACCAAGGAAGAATGTGTTTAGTAATTATGATGAGTATGAGTTTTAAAGGAATGATCAAAACACCTCTCTCTGTACTATGTTATAATATATCCATAGGGACACATATGCCTTAACCCTGGTTATCTTTAGAGCTAAGATTTAGAATTTAAGTTAACCTAATTCTTGTTAACAGGTTCAAAATGTACATAATGAATATTCAATAGAATATAATGCAATTTTAAAATAATCCCAATATTGCAAATATGAACATTTTTGATATGTTTATATCCATGAAACAATTTGTTTTTAGTTGGTGTAATCCATTCATTAATTTATAACTGCATAAAAAATCTGTCTTTTCCTTGCCTCAATTCTCTAGTGGTAAATGTACTTCTATTAAATATCAAATAATTTGATTAATTTCATAATGTTTTAGTCCAAAGATTCAAATATTTTGAGAAAAGGATCAGATCCTATAAGATTTTCAAAGTTTGTGAACTATCTAAGCTAAAACTGCTTTCTCAGATCAGGATGATCCCTTTATGGATTCATCAACTTAAGAAAAAGAGAGATAGAGAGAGAGAGAGACAAAGAGAGAGAGAGAGAACAGATAACAAAGGATTTTTATCCCCTGTGTTTCTGTAGGATGTTCCTGTTTAGGTACTCTTACAAATCCCATTAGACTGTAAACAGTCTATACACTAGATAAATCCATTAGAAGAGTCTTTTGACCACTTTACAGAGATAGTGGTATTATCATTTTCTTCTTCTGAATGGAGAAATAAGTTTGCAAAGTATTAAAGAGTAGCTTGATCATGAGATTTTGTAAGAAACTATATGTCTGGCCTAAAGCCAGTCATTTCCTGAATCTCAGCTTGCTAGGATTTCCCAACAACAGAATTATGCATTATCCCTTTGGGCTCCTTACCTTGCTGAATATTCAAGAGCCCCAGCTAACAGCAACAATAGCAAAACATACATGAATACAATAACCACTTTCTCCATTTTTACAACTGAATCTTTCTTGAAACCCCAGCCCATTTCTAGTCATGGGCAATTCATGCTTCTACACTAAGCTCTTTGATCCCTTCTGTGTCATTCTATAGGGACCAGAGTTAATCCTCTTTGATTATTTCTAATTCCTCTAGACTGCAGTATACAATACCATGCATCATATTTCTGAGTATTGCTCAAATACTCTGTAGAAAAAAATTAAGAAATCAGATACTGTCTCTAAATTGTACACCACTGACTCCACAGCTCTTAACAGGTTTTATTTTGTTGTTTTGTTTTTATTTTTGTTTTCATTCTTTCAAACTAAATTGTCTATGAACCACAAGAATGATCAGCATGACACAACAATCCTAAGAGTTCAGTGTTGTTACTCATAGCTCAGTGGTAACCAGCAATTCTCTAATTGAATTTAAGGCCTGCTTGAGAAGTGGAACATTATGCCTGGTGCTTAAACTAGCTAACTGCTCATTTCTAGTGGGATCATGGTTACTGGGGGAAAATCCACAATCACTAATTTACTAACCCAGAATAATTCCTAACATCAATATATACAGATTTGTTCTTATACTGACAGATAAGTGTAGTTTTTACTGCTCTTCAATGACACTTCTCTTTGAAGCCAATGGAGATCATTACAAAACCCACACCCACTCAAAATGAACAAAGGTGGATCTCAGTTTTAGAGGATACACCTATGAAACACTGCTGTACCTAACACTCAAGGAGCATTACCAAAAAAGACAGAATAACTGCTTAGAGCCAAAAGACAAGGGAGTTTGTTCTGACGTTATGTTTCCTACTAATCTCAGAAACTACACCATAAAGTCTCAGTAACATGACTGTCTGAATATGAGCTAGTCAAGAATAATAACGTTAGACATGTTAAATGGACCGGGAAAATCCATCAGGACCTTAATCCTACATACAAACACTATAAGCAATTGAAGAAAGCTGGGAGACCACCTCCCCACGTGGCCTCTCCCAGGAAAGAGCACACCAACTGGCTGCCCAGGGCAGTCAGTTACTGCTGACAACATGAAACCATACTTACAAGGAACATATGAACTGAATTGGTAATATACATACATACATATATATATTTGCATGCAATAACAATTAATGAAAAAGCCATGAAATTGAAGGAGAGCAGGAAGATGTATATGGGAGAGTTTGAAGGGTAGAAAGGGAGGGGAATGGTAATTATAATATCAAAAAATGAAAAGCACAATGTTTTCTCTATGTATTGATAGATAAACCCAGGTTCTTGTAAAAGGAGTACAACTAAATAACATTCATGGTTCACTCTAAAGTATATCAATAAATATTTGCTAATTTATTCCATAACTAGTCTTTAATGTTCATGGTTAATGACTTGTGTCTTGTTCACCTTTTCAAATCTCCTAAAGCATACAACTAATTTTTATTGTTATTGTTGTTTTTTGAGACAGGGTTTCTCTGTAGCTTTGGAGCCTGTCCTGGAACTAGCTCTTGTAGACCAGGCTAGCTTAGAACTACAACTGATTTTCGATAGAAACAGTCAAGACAAAAAAAAAAACTGAATTGAACACTAGACAGTGATAAATATTAAAATGCAATATTACATACAATAAATTATGTATAGGAGTGAATAAACCTTAGAATGATATATGTATGAAAACATAACTGAACAGATATGATTTTTGAAGGGCACATAATTTAAGTTTTTTATAATGATTTCCGTATATTTTAAAGTAAAATAATAAATATATGAAATAACACTTTCCCTGCATTTCATATAAAAATATTTAAAGTATGGTAATCAGTGCAAAAGTATGTTTAGTTTATAATCACAAGACTATTATACTCCAGTTAATGTTAATGGTGTCTGTCTTGAGCATATGAAAATGTTCATTCATATGTTTTCAAAGACTTAAAAAATGCTTGTGGAAGCAATAGTTTCTATTTACAGGGAAAACATAGTACGTGTCTGCTGAATTAGAACGCTCCCATTTTAAACAATGAATGGAAGCAATAAAACATAAAACACTGATGTTTGCATATGGATTTTTAACCCAAAAATCAAAAATAATTTTTTATCTGCCTTTGTGTTTGTTTTCTCTTTTAGATAAAAGTTAAATTCTTGTAGTCACTAGTTACTAGTAGTGGGAGACTTACCTGTTATAATTACTTGAAACCAAATGCTTTGTTTTCAAAATGACTTCTATAAGTGCTACTTGCTTAGCATTAGCTCCAAATATCATTGCAGGATTTGAAGGGACCCTGTCTTCTAAACTCAACTCCTCAGTTCTGGGAGTTGTATCTACAATTCCCATCATATTCTTTTGGTGCTTTTTGATACTGCTCCTTTGGTGCACCTAACCTTACCAAAAAAAAAAAAAAAAGACATAAAATGTCCTAAGAACTTGTGTCTAACAAGATTTCAGGCCTAATTCCAGCCTCCAATGGGGTTCTGAGAAGCCTCACATAAAAAGTTCATTCCCAAAACTCTTTCATCCAACTCCAACCTGGGAACCCTCTGTGATTTTTCCCTCTCTATTCACTTCAGACCATAGGACCCATCACTAATCATAATATAGGATTTTTCTTAGAAGTTTGATCAGCTTTAAAGTTTGCTCTAACTCAGCATATACCATGCCCTTAGCTCTATAGGATGACAGGATAAAGGGCTACTTTGCTCTACACACTCTAGGAATTAATTGATCCAACTATAAATAGCCATTCTAAGCAGAAAGTATAAATTTGTGACATTCCCTTGAAATATATCATTTCAAGAATGCTTTGAGCTCTCTGTGATGGGAGAATCATCATGTCTTTAGAGTGGTGATTTTTTCCTGTCATTTGTATCAGTGTACCTCAAATCTAGGTAGAATCATTAACACTTAAGTTTTAAGTTTTTATTTAATGAGAATATAACAAATTGTATGCAGTTGTGTCTCAGTGCATAATTAGAAGTAATTGATAGCTTAAGTTCTCTATTTTAAAACACACTGAATATAAAAGAGAGCAGAAGGCAAGAAATTCTTATTTTATTCATTATATATATATATAAATAAATACATGTATATGTAGATTGTGTATGATAGGCGTAAGTTGACCTAGTCAGTAAATTATGAGATAAAAATGTTTTAAATTATGAAGGGAGTAAGAAATAGAAAGTGGTGTATACATCCACATACTCTCATGGGTATGGTGTTTGGTTAAATGAGTGTGTTGCATCTTTAAAATGCCATCATATTTTACTATAATCATAGAACTGAGACAGAGACAACTAAATCAAAAGAGAAATTACTCAGAGGAGAACTAATGATCAGCAAAACTATACATGCTAAAGGGAGTTTATATGGAAGATTAAACTATCATGAACAAGGAAGGAGTTGAGAGGACATTTTTAGCATGGAGAATTTTTTATATTTTGGATTGTAAACCTAGCCTTTAGCCACTGAACCATCTGTCCAGCCCTACATGGAGAATTTCTAACACTGATGCTTACATGTTTATTATAACTGCAGAATTTGTTGAGAGTATGTGAGGTACGGATAAGCAAACGCAGGTGGAATTTTACTTTGTTTAGTGTTTTGTCTTTACTTATAATTTCCCAAAGGAGTACTTGAAATATCTTTAGACACCAAGAAGAGAAGCAGTGTTCTGAGAAAAAGTTTTGATGCTCTGAAGAAAGAAATGAAGCAAATATATCACATGGGTATTTATTTCTATGTATGTTAAAATATGGGAGAAACAAGAACTTACCAATCAGGGCAGATGTTTTCTGTAGAATTCAGAAACCCAGAAAAAATATTAATGGATACTAGTAGAACTTTGGCTAAATGAAAGTAAGTCATAAAACTGTAAGAACGAGTAAGTAGTCTATTATAAATAAGGGCATATAATAAGAAATTATAAATAAGGGCAAATGAGAACAAAATAACAGTGATGATTCATTCAATATCCAAATCTCTCAGTGGAGAGAAATAAAATATATGTACTCCATAAAAACTGCCCAAACCAAGACTTTCCTTCCGAATTCATATTAGAAGGATTTTTTTCTTAGCCAAAAGGAATAACATTGTTTACCCTGTTCAGGTTATATAATAAAAAGGACATTCAGAAAAAACACAAATATTTCTGGAAAGAAAAATATTGTGTTTGTGTTTATGTATGTGTATTTGTGTGTGTGCTACTGAATGGACATAAAAAGGAAGAAAGAAAGAAAGAAAGAAAGAAAGAAAGAAAGAAAGAAAGAAAGAAAGAAAGAAAGAAAGAAAGAAAGGAAGAAAGGAAGGAAGGAAGGAAGAAAGAGAGAGAAAAGGAAGAAGAATGAAGGAAGACAAGAAGGAAGAAAGAAAAGCTGTGAATTATAACATAAATTCTCTTAATGCTTTGCCTTTAACTGACTGATCAGATGGTGTAGGAGGTACTTCTCTATTTGTGTTGTTTTCACTGGTTGAATAAAGAAACTACGTTGGCCTTTTGTTAGGGCAGAACTTAGATAGGCAGGAAAAAGAGAACTGAATGCTAGGAGAAAGAAGGCAGAGAGAGAGAGAGCCGCCAAGAAGCTGCCAGGTCAGACATGCTAAATCTTTCCTGGTAAGCCACGACCTCATGGTAACACACAGATTATTAGAAATGGGTTAAATCAAGATGTGAGAGTTAGCCAATAAGAGGCTAGAGATAATGGGCCAGGCAGTAATTTAATTAATACAATTTCTGTGTGGTTATTTTGGGGGCTAAGCTAGCCGGGTGGTGGGATGTGGCCCGCCCGCGCCTCATTACAACAGTCAGAATTTTAACAGTGCTTAGTCATGTTGAAGACATTGTAATGACCAAACATTGTTGAGCAAACTCAGCTAACAGGCTAAGCTATGAGATAAGTGGCATATCCTACTGTTGAGTTGTATACTCAGTAAGAATACCACTAACAAAAATGGATAATTTTCCTTTATTATCTAACTTAAGGGTTTGGTGAAATAACTCATAAACTTATAAAATACAACAGCATACATATATAGTTGTTTCTATGAAATATTTCACCAGTTTGAAAACATTCAAGTAGTGATATTTTTTAAAAATATTTTTCGGGTGAGTTTGGTAAGGATTGTTAAAATTGTGAGACTATAAATGGACCCTGATCTCATAATATACTAGAAAGGGCTCTAAATTCAAGATTTATCCAAAATTAAAATGTTGGGGAGGAGGAAAGAAAAGGAAAAGAAAGAAAAGGAACTGAAAAGAGAGAAAGAGGAGCAATGGGATGAGGGGGGAAAAGAAGAAAAAAGGGAACAAACTATACTAAAATCTATAAATACACTGTGATCTGGTAACAGTTAATGAGTACTAGATATCTTGAGTCAGATTAGGTAGACTTTGTCCTACACTGAAAAATGGCATCTAATGGTGGGTTTCAAGTAGGCATATATTTTTAAAGTATAAATTTAATATTTTAATGCTTTCTTGTGCTATTTGATTAAAAACATTCACTATGCTTTTGCTTGTTCCAAATTCAATGAAATTTTTTGTAGCAATAAGTGCCTCAGAGTAAATTATAACTATTTGGATCACAGTCGTGCCTTTTCTAAAAATAGGCACATGTCACCTTCAGAAGATTCCAGAAATACATGGTACATTCCATTCTTTTAAGGACATTTATGAATAATAAAAACCAGTATCTTTATAAAAATTTTCTGAAAAGGGATAACATGGAATTCTTAGCAACAATGTGTAAGTGATCATTTTTAGAACTTTTTATGAAGAAGCCATTGTGATTATTGTTCCTTCTGGAGTTTGGAAAGGCATGTTTGGGACTGCAAGATACACAGCAGAGTCTCCTTTTCATTGGCTTCACATTGGCATCACATTTGAGAGACTTTCTTTCTCTAAGTGTGGAACAGAATGAAGTGAAAGTTGCCATTCTTCTTGACCATGAAACCTTAATGTCCCTCTTCATAATATTGTCTAAAAGCAAAAGAAATCACATCCCTAGATGTTACAGAATGGAAATACAGACCAAACTATTTCTTGAGAAAGAAACTTTGATCTTGTTTAGTCATGAGATTTTTGATCTATTTTTTAAAGCAGCTACCATGTCTCTAATTCAGGCCCCTTATGATGATCATAGAGAAAATTGTTCTCTTCCTAACATAGATTTGTGCTCTTTATAAAACTTACTTAATGAAGCATATTTCTGAGTCGGAGAGCTATATGTGATAAAGGCAAAAGGAGCCCGTGTGGTGATTGCACACAAAGCAGATTTCTAGAAAGGCTCAAATGATTAATTAGTGAAACTCCTATTCTTAGTCACATGCTACTCTAAAGGAAAAATGGGTAGCAGCATTTAGGAATGGGAGAGATTAGTGGATCAAAGATTGACATCTGACTGTCACAGTTCTAACATTTGCTTTAGTATGTTTTTTTTTACTTTCCCATAGAAAAGAGATATAAGTATTCTTGTGATTAAGAATTTAGTGTGAAAATATAAAATAAAAAGGAATTGAAGTATATAGGATTGCTTAAGAATGTGTTGATATCCAATAAATACAAAATATATTTCCATACTTTGGCACTCATTAATCATTTTTAGTTTAATTCAATATCAGGATTATATAGTTGGAGAGGAGTTCAGAGATACAGTGCCTGTTTAACATGTGACAAGCTCTAAGTCTGGTCCCCAGAGATAGAGGAGGTGGTAAGGAGGAGAGGAAAAGAGAGGATTTCGAGATAATGTGAATCAGGAAGGTTTCTGTCACTTTTTTATCCTGTAAAAATATGTGTAGCAATGGGTGGCAAGACATTTGAAGGCTTTATAGAATTCTCCTGTGAAAATATGTGGGCCTGTGATTTTATGCAGAGTAGATTTTGATGATATTTCCTTAAAAACTGTCTCTAAACAAAACACATTCAAGATGACATTGAAATATAGTAGAAATTTTAAAAATTGATCCTTGCTGGGAAAATAGTCTCATGAATATGTAGATTTGGGAAACATTGCAAAAATATAATAATGACAAGGAGACACGCTGCCATAATTTTAAATACATGTAATTGTTTTGTGTAGTAGACAGGGGTGTACATCCTACGCTGTACTGGGATTACAGAGTGAAAAATAACCAACAGGAACTAGGAGGCCACACAGACTGTATGTTGACAACGATAAACACAAACTCCAGCTTCTCATCCTCCTTCTGAAGCATGGACATTCAAATATGATATTTCTAAACATCATTGAAGGACAAGCAAAAATGTTTCCAAACACTGAAAGTAAAATCACAGTATTACTTGATAAAATGTGTTCAAGGTATTTTGTCTGAAGTAAACACATACCTAGCAGTGGTTTTGAATTTGAAATTTTACCAGCCAGTTTTTAAAAAGTGAATCCTCTATGTTACACCTCGATATGGTAAGGAAAATAGAAAAGAAAGTCTTATATGTTAAGAGAATCAGATATGGTGTATAGGAAGAAGGTTTTGAAGGAAACAAAATAGCTCTGCCTTCAAATCAAAAAGGTGCATACTGTAACCTGCAGAGCAGAGAGAGTCCTGAAATAGCATAGTGACTGTTGACTAAGGAATTTGTTTCCTTTATTGGATGAGAAAACAACCTCAGTTTCTCATTACAAAGTTTGTGGGTAATCATCGCTTTTAAAAATATTTTTAATTTGGGAGAAACCCATTGTAAAGATTGTTAGTTATCAGTTGTTAGACCAGGGCAAGATAAGCGATCAAGCTTCCTTTCTGTGCCTGCACAGTGACATCTAATTTGTCAAGTTCATATACATTAAGCATGGACATGTGACTAATTTTTCTATGATGGAGTAAGAGTTTAAGCAGTGTCTGGGTCATAAAAAACTTAGCATTTCTCTTTATGACAGCAAACAAAATAATGTCTCATGGGTCACAGACCAAACACCTTGAATGGATTGTTTATTCAAAAATAAATTTTTATTTAATTTATAGTTTATCAAATTCAATTTTTAATATAACATTTTCAATGAATAGGATGATATATAAGAGAAATAAAGTTCCGTCTTTTTCTTCTCATTGCATCCATATGTACACATATAGTATATGTGTATATGCATATTGAAAATAATACACATATAATGAATTACCATGCACATCTATATATCCTATTTTTACCTACATTAATGTGTTACATTTGCAATACAAAGATATATGCTTGTGTCTCTATGTATATATTATTTGCTTATAGAGAAAAAACTATGGTATAAAACTCAGTACTGTTTCTTTTCAAAAAACGTAAAACCTGTTACACATGTTATAACCTTATATAAAGATGAATAATGCAGAAACTAGATTTGAAAAAATACGTTATGAAAACAGTAGCTGAGGGAGTTTATAATTGTAACATGGAATTGATGGGGAAAAATAAAAACATCATCTAAAATAAAATTTGATTCTTACTTCAAATAATCAGGGACTAATACATAAAGAATAGATAGATTGATGATGGTGCTGGTTCTAGTGGGTGTGTGGATGTGCACATGTGTGTGTTTGCACAAGCAAAAGGAGAAGGATTTGTTTCCAGTCTAAAAAATAGCAATTACTTCTAACCTGCTCAATATAAAATAAACCCGCAGAGAGATCTTTTCCTGAAACTTCAGCTCCCAAGAGTTGTGATTCAATGTTTTTGTTTGTTTGTTTTTAATTTCATATAAGTCTTGCTGGTGAGGCAGGGCTACTTTTCCAGCCATGGTTGGACAGAGAGTAGTAGATCCTCTTCAGATTGAGTCTTCACTGTCTCATCTACCATGATCTTAGGAAGAGAGAAATTGCTGTTGGGATGTTTCCTTTTAAGAAAACAACCTTCTTAAATTCAGGGATAGAAAACGGAGCAAAAACTCTTCAAGAGACTGTCAAAATCATTTAGAAATCAAAGGAGGATACTGCAGTTTGCAGGTTTTTTTTAATATGCACTGCTACTCTCTTCCTCTTAGCTTAATAAGGGGTTGCGTATCCTTACAATTAAAAATAATTGCTTAGTGTAAAAACTGCATTGTGATTACAGAAACACAGGGCAGAATTTATTGATTACAAGAGGAAAACATCATCCACTGAACACCTTGGAACACTGCTGCATGTAAAATATAATTGTACCTTCCTACAGTTTTTGCTCTATCTCTTAGTCTTCTTTTATATTCAAAGGAAGAGTGTGCTTATGTCTTGATGGACTGGGAAAAGTGCCATGATTTTCTTTTAAATGTGTTTAAATTCATGAATATCGATGTTGCTTCTTCTGAGTCATTTAAATGATGAAAGTGTTTTCATTGCCTTTTAAAAAATCCTTTAAAAACTCTTGCTAATTAACTTCTAACTAAACAAGACCTATTCAGCAAGTGAATTTATTTGCGTAGATAGACACAGCTGGGATAGAAGCTGTCGTATGAGATATAGTTTGTACTTTTTAGTTCATCATACATATACCTTCAATTAAAAAGGCATAGTATCAGAGTGAGCAAGAAATTTTGAGCTATAGTTATTAGAGTTTAAGTAATATGTTGGATATTCTTTCAGGAGCTTAAGATGAAAGCTTATAAAATTTATTTTTTGAATAAAAATGAGAATGAAGATAACAGTAATTATTAATGAGCCATATTGTGTTTAAATTTAAAAATAAATCAGGGAATTCTTGAAAAAATTATTCATGAGCTCCTAAAAGAAAAGCTACTCAGAGATGCAGTGCCATGAGCCAAAATATACATGGCTAAAGATGACCATTCTGTAGAGCAAGAGCTTTGCAGAAGAAGAGAGTATGAAACTTTTTTGATAGCTTGCCATTCACTCGAAAGACCTTGACAGAGAAACATCAAAATGTTTGTAAAACTCAACTTTATATTTTGTCAAACATTGAGCTAAAATATAGTGAGTGAGTAGTAGTAGCCATATTCTCTACAGAATTTTCAATTGGAAATATAAATGATAGGTAATAAGTTTTGTTGGCACTTATCAAAAGAAAACAATTAATTCCCATGTGATTATTGCTTGGGGGGCTATCAAACTTGCTGGACACTAATAGCACTTTACGTTATTCAAATGAGTTTGGAGAAGTGCATATAAATGAGATACTGATTTGGGTTTAATTTATTCATTTTCTAAATAATATGCAAATTTGTGTAAACCTAGATTTTAAAATAAGATTTACAAGCTGTAAACTCTGCAATCTGACAATTTACATGTTAATGTGGCAATTCAATTCAACAAACATTTACTGAACTTCTAGCAAAACACTCTGCTGGGTATTTTGGAAGCATTATCCACACCATTTAGGGAGCATGCAACTAGAAGGTGAGATAGGCAGAATAAAAAGCATTTTAGTACCTTATATTATATCCATCTTAACAGTTTATATACAGTGAGATAGCATATGGGGCAATAAGTACTTCATAGGTGTCATTTCCTTACATATAATATACTTTTTGCATGTCATTCCTATAACATCTAATAAATATTCCTAAATCTTTAGGTGTAAAATTTGGAAAACAACATCTTGCTTTCTGATCTGCTTAAATTAGTAGATTTTTATCTACTCTGGATTCAGGATCCACTTAATATCAATATTTTATATAATATTAAGTTTGTTTCATGTTTTGGAATGACTTTAATTATCAAGTTTGTAAACTGTAGCTTTATACCACTAACTTTAAGTTAGCTCTCTTCAGTAAAAAATATGTGAAGTTAACATGTGAAGCCATCCATCCATAGAAAGATCATACAGTATAAGGAAGTGTTTCAAAACAGTGTTCCTTAGGGTTATTATGGTTATGATGAAGCAGCAGGACCAAATGTAAGATGGGGAGGAAATGGTCTGTTTAGCTTACACTTCCATATCATTGTTCATCATCAAAAGATGTCAAGACTCAAATAGAAACTCAAACAGGACATGAACCTGGAACAAGACAGCTGATGCAGAGGCCAAAGAGGAGTGTTTTCATTGGCTTTCTCTTCACGGCTTGCTCAGCTACTTTCCTATAGAAACCAGGACTACCAGCCTAGGGATATCATCACCCACAATGGACACTCCCCCACATCAATCACTAATTAAGAAAATGCCATACATTCTGGCTTACAACCCCGTCTTATGAAGGCATTTTCTCTATTGTGGTTCTAACCACTATGTTAACTCTAGCTTGTTTTAAATTAATATAAAATTAGCCATCACAGAAACAGTAAAAAGGGGAAGGTTATTTAAAAGCAAAACAAACAAAGCAATGAACAAAAACCAGACAGACAAACAGAATTCAAAAATAGCAGCCAAACAGTAACACAATATACATTTTCTAGCAATGCATTCATGTGTCATAGGTGTAGCCACAGAAATTGCAAATATAGTGCAGAGCTTTTAAATTAATAATGTGGAGAGTCCAGTGAATCCTTTTTGTGTGAGTTCTTTTGTGCACTGGGTCTACTAGTGGTGGCAAAGGAAGAGGGTAGGTAAGGTTCACATTTTCTGACTTGTTTCAGGTAGACATTCCTTGCAGACCCTTTACATAGGGTAGTTTACTCAATTCTCAGAACCATTCCGTGTAATAAGTTACTCTACAAGTCTGAACTTGAATCTGGAATTGTCTCAGAAACTGTGGCAGTGTAGCTTTTACTAGAGACTGGTGTAGTTGTACCCAAATGTGCCCAGCCAAGGTTCTAAGGAAGAAATTCTTGGCAGTCACACTGATCAATCCAAAGCAATTATTATAAAGATTCACATACAGACAACTTCCAAGACCACTTGAAAGGATAGTCACTTGGTACTTCAGGCTCATATAGGACTCATTTGGGTCAGACTTGCAATTATAACCAATGTGCGTAGCAATACATTTAATTGTTTTTTTTTTTGTGTGTGTGTGTGTGTGGTACCACTTTAACAAAATTTATCAGTGCCTGAGAATATTCAAGACCTTAAATGGGGTTCAACTCCATGTGATAAAATGTTTAACTGGTAGGAATACAGAAAGATTAGTTCATGACTAATGAACCATTGGGAGACAAGGGTCTCAGGAGATATTTAATTATGCTAATTTTAAAAGTGATCAAAAAATACCTAGGAAGGTCAATGCCTTGGTAAGTCATGAAGGTGTTAAAGATGTGAATTTGCATGAAAGAGCTTGTCTTTAATTTTAGAAACAGTCTCCTCAATATGTTCCCACCTGCCCCACATTGGGCACCATTGTTGACAGAGATATCTATCCCACAGCTTTTCAGTCCCAAAGAAACATGCAGAGGCTTACAATAATTATAAACTGGTTGTTCTATTAGCTCAGGCTTCTTATTAACTCTTATAACTTACATTAACCAATAATTCTTGTCTGTGTTAGCCACATGGTGTGGTACCTTTATCAGTGAGGCATTCTCATCTTGCTTCCACTGTGTCTGGGTGATGACTGCAGACTGACCTTTCTTCTTCCCAGAATACCCCTGCTCTTGTTGCCCTGCCTATACTTCCTTCCTGGCTACTGGCCAATCAGGAATTTATTTAACCAGTACAAGTGACAAATCTTTAGAGGGTCTTTCATTGTCACATTTTTTTCCTCATTTTTTTTTCAAAACAAAAACTCTGAATCTAATCCCTTTTGTTTAGCATTTTTCCAGACCATTATCCGTAACAACTTATAACCAACATTCTAAGAAAAGATAAACATCTGTAATCCACTTTTTGGGAATGTGGACATAGTTTTCTAGATTACTTTTTGTGGATTAAGGATGCTAATAATCTTATGGGGGATGGTTTTTGCATAGATATTTCGGGGCTAAGCAGTCAGGAATGAACGAGCAGCCTCCAATAACAGATTGTCATGCCAACGTGGGGCTGACTAAATCCATGTAAACCCAAGAAAGCTTGGAAAGAAATTTTAACCCCCACCCCCCAAAAAAACAGAGTTTAGCACAGCTTCTTGGTAGCCAACATTTTTTTTTCAGATGGGCTTTGTTATCTTGTGGCAAGTAGGGCAGTATGCTCAAGTTACTTGATGCCAGCATGGGACAACTGGTTACCAAAGCATGGCTCCGACCTGGCAGTCTCTGAGACAGTGAACAGACCTCCACCATGTTGGACTGGGTGGAGCCAAAGGCAAAGCAGCTTTAGTCCTAGTAATGGTGCTTTTGCATTTAAGAAGAGATCCTGGTCAGAAAAGAATTGCTGATATGCATAAAGACAAATTCAGATACACAAAACAAAACAAAAAAGAGCTCTAAATGGGTCACAGTGTTGGATAAATGTATGATAAATGTTGGATAAATGCTTGGGAGAGAGAAGAAAAAGACTACAGACAGTTATAAAAGGAAGTAATGATTATTTAAAAAAAAAACAAAGTCTTTAAAGAGACAGAGTAAAGTCTGTCTATATAGATAAAAGGAGTAAAAAATAAGCCACATAAATATGGAATATACACAGAAAGTCTGGATCATGAGTTACTGGGTTTTCTTTGAAGTTTTGACTGTGAATGAACTAAGTGCAGAGAAACATTTCATTATATGGGCTGCTAAGCTAAGCCAACTGATATATTTTAAAGATATCTTGACTTCAAAATTTGGATCTAAGGATTTGTTGGTTTGAAAAGAAGGTTCTTCTTTTGTTTCCTCAGAGGATGAGAACTTGAAGAATCCTTCTAGACTAATGTGGTTTGACGGACCAACACCCCTTTAAAGGTTGCCATGGACAACCCCCAAAATTACTTCACCCAACAAAAAGCAGAAAGCAGTTTGGAAAGAATGACGCCCAAAATCCCAAATATTGTTTGTAAATGTTTACATTTAAATGGAAATATAATATAGAGATGAATACTTTGCATTTGTATGGGTCTTGGTTGTAAAATTGATACAAATTTAAGGTCAATTTTGTTATATGTATATTTCTGCTCTTGATTAAGGTATTGTGTTTGTGCAGCTCATTTAAAAGTATAATGTATAATTAAAACTATAGATTAATAGATAGTTATCTATAATAGTCAAGCTTGTAGTCATGTTAGTAAGTTTTTCTAGATATGTAGAGATATATTTCAGTTAGATAGGTATTCTTTAGATCTTTCAGACACCTTCAGAATATGGCATTTAAAATGCTTTAATAACTTCTTCAGATCTTTCAGAAATCTTCAGAATATGGCATTTAAAATGCTTTAATAACTTAGGACTTTTCATGACATGAGACACATCTGCTCCTGGCAGCACCGATTACTTAAAGAGGAAGATGGCCATTGAAGACCCTTCTTATGGAGTTTACTAGCCATTTGGGCAAGAACCTGCTCTTGCTTGGACTGCTTGATGAACTGGACATGAAGGACCCACAGAAAAATGACTGCTGAATTTGCCTAAAGAAGGTAAAACAATCCTTCGGAGTTTCTTTTCCATTAAAGAGTCTGCCAGGATTTCTGCTGGACACAGAAGAAAGTGACTGACAAACTGCCAATATAGGCGAATTGTCTTTGAAATTTCCTGCTTCATGGAAAAGTCTGCCACATGCCATGGGCCTGTAGGCTGAAGATGAATACTTTGACATTAGAGAAGAACTTTGGGTGACTGTCAAGGCAGTGAGATGTCTCTGTCCATTCCAGAGTTTTGGAAGTTCTTTATAATACACTTTCTGTTTACTTATGTAATATTAAATTCTTCTGGAGTCTTTGACAGAGTTGAAAAATAGATAGCTATAGTTTTCCTTAGTTATTATAAAAGATAAAGTAGATATAAATATTGTAACTGTAATTTTTGCTTGATACCTGTTTTGTTATATGTACTTTTACTATGTTAAAGTTAAAACCTTACTTTTTATTTAAACACAAAAAGGAAAAAGGTGTGGGAAGTCCTTCTGTCCATGTGTTGCTTTTATTGGTTAATAAATAAAGCAGTGGCTTAGCAGAATAGGGCAAGGCAGGAGTTCCAAACAGATAGAGAGAGTAGCAGAGTCAATGAGAAGCCATGTAGTGACCACCAGGGACAGACTCCTCCACTGGAGCCCACCAAAACTTTGCCAATAAGCCACGACCTCATGGTCATGCATGTTTTAAATTGTCCTGTAGAACCCTGTTGTACTAACTTTGCATTTCTGTAATCTATGTGACAGAAATGAAAATTTCTAAAGATATTCTTGATTCTCTCAATGTAATTATCAGATTATTAAAACAATGAACCCCAAAGGAAAAAATTATCATATTGGGAGAAAGAAAACATACAAGCTGGAGGGAGTAACTTGTTGCAAAAAAAATGGCACACATTTCTAACAACATGTCACAATATCTTACTGGATAGAAGAGAAATGGAAATGATGGGGTCACACATTGACTCAGGCTGCTCAGATGAGCATATTCTTAACCCTTTATTTGAACTCAGAATTCATTTCAGGACCTAAAGACAGACTCAAGGATTTCTTTATCCCTCTTTCCAATGTGGTCACATGGGATAAATCTCCAGTTTCTGTTTTCTACTTTCAATTTGGTTTTGAATTGGTTTATTAAAGGTCATATTGCTGACTCAGTTTAGATACATGTTGGAACACAAGGTTGTATAACAATTTTACTTAGGAAAAGATTTTCACACAAAGGTTTAGTACATACCTATCATTTACTGGTAAGGATTCATTATGCTTATTATAAAAGATCTAGACATACACACACACACACACAAAGAGAGAGAGAGAGAGAGAGAGAGAGAGAGAGAGGGAGAGGGAGGAAGGGGGAGAGAGAGAGAGATGAGAATCATGAGTCTTTAAGACTTCTGTTTTGCCATAATGTAGATAAATTGGATGAGAATTCTTTTGTGGAATTGTAATTTATTCTATTCAAATAGGGGCATAAAACATATACATATATATGTGTGTGTGTGTGTATATGTATGATCTATTAAGAAACATTAAAAAACTTCAGTAGTCAAGATGAAGTTTTGCCATTTTATATAAGGACAACAAATAAAGCATCATATTTACCAGAAGAAACCACATAGCACAAGGATTAATACATAGACTTAAGAAAATAAAAATATATGCACATTTAATTACAAAACCACTAACTTGGCTTGATACAAGCTTTGAGTTGCTTTCTTGAAGTGGTAATGAGCTCGTTCAACTCATTTGCATAAAGCAGAATATCTGCAGGGATCTAGGTGAAAGAATGATTGTAGGCAAAGGGGCAGAAGGAAGACCAAAGTATCTTTGTCTAACTTAGTAACAGAATCAGGCCACAAAGGGCCTCTGCACATGGATGGATGAACTATTAGTATTCTACTCTGCAGTAAAAGACCCCATTGACATTCAAGTAGTGCATATTCTCAAATGTACATATTCTAAATAAAAATGTTTTTATTTTCAACTTTCTTTCAGAATCATTTTATGTTTTGGGTTTTTTTTATACTTTTTCAACACATCACAACATCTGTCAAATATTAAAAATCAAAAAGAATTGAAAATAATAAACTTTAGTATTTTCAAAGTCAGTTTTGTGGGTGGGCAAATCTAAAGATCTTAGCACAATTAACACATGAAATTCTAACACCAATTCTAGAATATACATATTATGACTCATCTAGTATGTTTCTTTAGATTTTTCCATTCCAAAGTATTTACACATGTATGAAGTGGGTGGGAGTAGAGGAGCATACTGAGAATCAAAGAATATAATGGTTGATATTTTCATTTCCTTATTCATATTTGCATTTTATATATCAGCATTAATATACATGTGTCCTCAGCTAAATATGAGATTAATTTTTGCTTGTACATCACCAAATCTTGGAGTGACACCTATGATCCAGTCATCTTTGCCTCCATAATATAACTAGAAATAGAATAAAATTTCAAATTTAAATTTTAACTGAGATAGGATATTCCTGAGTGGCTCTTTAGGTACTTCTCTCTAAAAAGAAAATTAAAAGAAAAACCATCTAGAATGTTTATTAGTGAACATTTACATTTAACCAATGGCCTTCCAACTTGTCACAAATACCTGAAGCCAAAATCTACTACAAAGATTATTTTTCTTTCACCTAAAATTATGTCAATGGCCTTTGGCACATTAACTCAGTTAAAGAACTTTGGGCCATTAAAGATGAATTCTGTCTTTTGATAATTCTGGTAGATTTCCCAGAGTAACAGGATGATCGTGGCTTTTCATCTTTCAGATCTTAATCCAAACCCTGACCTTCTGGCTTCATAGCTAAAACAATTTATTGTGTTGAGGCTAATTTTTCTCATCCTAGAAAAAAAGGAGTATTTTAAAAATACTTTACAGTTTTAATGTTTAGGGTCAATTATCAAAATAAAAGAGGACCATAGTGTTCCACACCTCAGTATTGTAAAATACTGTAGGTTTTAATAATACGAGCAAAGCTTTTATGTGAAAGTCACACCCTGTTTTGAACACAAAAAGAACTTAGTGTCAATGTGCTGAATATATAAAGACCACGTTAATCTTTACAATTAGTATATTAGGAGCTACGCATGGGGATCATGGGAGAAGGTAGAAGGGGAGGAGGAAGGAAGGGAGGAAAGCAGAGAAAAAATGCCTAGTTCAATAAAAACAATTAAAAAAGAAATTTTCTCTGAGCCTATGTATAAATAATGATACATAAGACACATCACGTTAGGTCCAAAGGCAAAATAATCCATTTTAGAATTTCATTATGAGTGCATAAACACCCCCCCCAACACACACACGTGTATTACAAACTGTAAACTAATGCTGATATATGTAGTGTATATTTGGCACTGAAAAAGAGTATAATGCCTGATAATTTTCTCACACATGTGCACACATACACACACATGCATAGGCACACAAACACATACAATGCAGACCTCTCTGATTGGCATTCAACCTTAAGGATATATTTCTGCATGCATTCTCACTCACACAAAGACATTTGGTTTGTTTTTTCATTAAATTTATAAATTAGAAGATGTGCTTAGATTTAACAAATGTTCAACTGAGAACATCTTTGAGTACTTTTATGAACCTGAGTTCCATGGAAACATAGTAGCTTCCCCAAGTGTCAGTCAGCAGCAGAGCTAGCTGTGTCTACTGCACACTTCCCTTTTTTATCCAAAATTCCCACTGCCAATCACTCCAGTTTCATTGATAGCTAAATGCAAGAGAAGGAATAACTTTCCTTTGAAAATTGGTTTTCCCTTGGTACCAAAATAGAGTTGACTAATCCAAACTATTTAAGCAACTGCATTCCTGAAGTAGAGAAATTATTTTTCTTCACCACATGAAAGCATGTTCACACGAAAAAGATAATCAGCTCCATCTACTCATTTCTGATTCACAGTATTTAATATCTTCCTTTACAGTTAGTGATCTTGAAGTTAGCTATTAATTCATTAGTTCATAAGAAGGAATTTATCTAGCCCCAAATATTTGCTCTACTGATACTGTATTTTTCAAGTTAAAAAGAATATTTGGAAAATGCTTTCAATTAAACAATACTAAAAAATAAATAGTGTGTACTAATCAGTGGATAAACATAAGCAATAATAATGACAATTAATAAATATGAACATGCATGTTTAATATAAATGACACACTTATCAATGCTAATTTGTTTGATTCAAACAATTTGAGATTTGGTTTATAAATCTTTGCAAGACACACAATGCTACAGACAGAAGAATTAGGTATTCAAATCTAACCACAGCTATATAGCAATTTTCAGGCCAGCCCATGTTACATGAGACCCTGCCTCAAATAAAATAGTGAAGGAGAAAATAACCAGACAAATAACATTAGCTAAACAATTTGTGAAAACTTTATTGAATTTCCTTAAAAAGAAGGCCACACACTAGTATAATGTAGTTAACACATACCACATTAAAATCTCATCATTAATCCAAAATAAGGATCCATATGTTATTAGTTGATACCCACTAATAACAGGATACTTCTGATCACATAGTATAGTCTCAGTCATTTTTAGACTTCCTGGGTTATTAGAGGGAAAAATATTATTTATGACAACAAGTACAAAAACGCAAGTATTTATGGAAATCACGTCAGCTACAAGAAGCACAGAACATTTCTAATTGCCTTTCATCCATTAGTCCCTTATCAAAATAAAGACACCTTTCAAACACTCGATGACTCCCCATTCTCCAGTTAATTAACTCCACTTTACTCAATTCTAGTCACACCAACTGTATTTGCATTCATATTTACAGGATGCATTCATCAGAACTGGGCACACATGTAGAATCACAAGGCAGTCGAGGCATGGGATAGGAATATTTTTATTGTTATAACTATTTATGATGCCACAATTGGATTCATATTTTTATAATAATGGGACAGTACCCTCTTGGTGATTTCCTTCACACATTCTTTATAGGTTTCCACAGGCATAGTTGTAAGTTACTGGGATACCTTCCTTGTACATTTTCATAACTAAGAGAACATGTACATTTTCCCTCCATACTGATAATATAAACCTCATTTAGACACATCCAAATCCATGAATGCCTGTTGTCATGTTTACTTCAAACAATCAACTATAATTGTTCCATTTGTTAATTTATATTGGCTCAGAGAAGCGTGTACATTTTTAGTTCTTGTGGTTCTTTCTGCTTGTCAGAATAATGTGCTCCTCAGTTCAAGGTATACACACAAATTTTCAGAATATGTAAATACCTTATAGTGTATACATGCCCTTAGCCCTCTTAACATATAACTGAGGACCTTAGGATCGACAGATAATGCTCATCTATTCTATAGGACCACATTTTATCAATTCAATCATCAATGGAAGAGAAAAAATTGGAAATGGAAGAAGCTGCGAATTAGAGGTCTCATATCTCCTAGACCTCGAGGTACTGGTGAATTTGACCAAACTGAAGTCTGGTCCTCTGCAGAAGCAGCAAATGCTCTTAACTAAAAGAAACCATGGAAATCTTTCATTTTTAAATTATTGAATTCTGAAAGGTTTTTTTTTTACCTTAACTAATCTATCTGGAGTGATATCTAGAAGAATCTTGTCATAGCAAAGCCTACACTAAATTACCTTGGACAAGAATTATAGGTACCTTTCTCATGTGATGGTGTGAGTGTCCCTGATGAGCTGACAGACATTCCATAGAACTAAAGAACTTTCATCTTTAAGGGAAAATTATACCATAATGTTCATTCTCTGACTTGTTTCTATTTATCAATGCGCCAGATAAAAAGAGACAATTTGACAAGATTATTAGTCAGTTTATAGTTAATTGAAAAGGATAAAGACATTCCATGATCTCAGAGATTTGTAGCACAAAGACAAATACAGTATGAGCATGAGAGCCAAAGTCCCCAGCAATACAGTCTCATAAGGAAGGATAAGAAGTAAAATCATCATAACCACATCAGCAGTATAAAGAGATCAAGACTTTCAGAATAGTGGCTGCCTGTGTCTGCTACTATGTATCAATTAATCATTTCATCTAGAAAACCAGAGGCAAAAGCTGTGTTTCTGTTACTGTAACTGGCAAGCTCTAGAATCTCATATTTCAATTTAAAAAGAATAAGAACTGAAAGGAAATTAAATAGATACATCAGAAACTAAGAAATATGCCATAAAAACTACCTATGGAAGGCTAACAAGACACAGTCTGTTGAAGTAAAATTGAGGAGAGTTCAGTTAAGCTTTTGAGGAAAAGACTCCGAGTGCCTTTTATTTAAACAAGGGTATTAGAGCAGGTTCCAAAATCTGGTCTCCCATACCCAGACATTCAATTCTGCAAGATGTACTTCGAGTATACATAAGGAAGGTGATTTAAACAAAGAAGTAAGTCTGTATAATGGAGTATGAAAAAGTCAATATCAAAATTACAACATTCATAACAGAAAATTGACCTACAAATGACCAACAATACTCAACATTATGCATAAATTCAGTATTCCATGAATTTATTAAAGTAAGTCTAGGTAAAAGAAGGAATAGCAATATTTCACAAAGGCTGTAATGGGTATACTTGCTTGCCACCTTGACTAGAATGTAGAATGAACTACAGCCCAGAAATGGAGGACACACCTGGGCAAGCCCCTTTGCTTGAATTTATCTAAAGAACCCTGACTAAGGCAAAGGCTTTAACTAGAAAGTCTAGATTTAAAACCCAAGGATAAAAACATCCCTCAGGTAGAGTAGCACCATGCCTAGTCATGGTATTCGGGAGAGGCTCCATATAACTCAAAACCACTGAGCTATGGGGATTGTTATAAAACATGTGAGGATCTTATCCTACTAGATGCAGTGTGAAATTAAGGGTGTTTTCGTAGGATAAAGTATTACAGGAGGTACTTAGGGTAAAGAGTTTGATATTGACAAATTCATGCTGAACCTCAAGTCTATCATTTTCTAACTAGATCACCATAGTGAAAATTATTACATTTGAGGAAAATAATGATGACTGAAAAGATTTGAAATTATTTAAATCAAGGTTTATGAGTACATTCTTACTTCACTAGCTAAAATATAAAACATGCCGATGTTCAATGACACCCCCATAATTGTAGGATATTTTGATCATAATTTGCTATTAAATTATTGATATCCACCCCATGATAGGGTAGTCAAAGCCTTGTACAGTCAGCCACATATACATAGATATTTATACACACAAATAAAACTAAATAGACTCAACAGAATATTTTTATATATTCATATTATGGATATTATATATACATATTTATGCATTTATGTATTTTTATACATTTCTGCATACAATAATAATTAAAGAGGTGGTCATGACTTTGTTCAGGAGTGATGGATACATGAGAGGAGCTGTAGGAAGGAAAGGGTAAGTAAAATAATATGAATACAGCACTCATTTTGAAATTCTAAAAAATTAAATATGGGGGAAAATAGAGAGTATCAATATCACCTGCTAACAGGTAGTTTAATAAATCACAGAATGTCACAATTTTTATTTGTTTTCCTTTTAATTAACATAATGCCAAGAAACAGCCAGACTTGACTTTGACTTAATTGCGTGTTTTCTTTGGCATTCAGTCCAGAGGCCAAGTTTATCACATACCTCCAGGGAGAGAGATAACTATCCAGCAGGCAAGAGAACAGGCTGACAGCAAGAATGTCCCAGTCTTTTCCTCTCTGACCTCTGTATTGTACCTTACCAAAGTCACTTCTTACTACAATTCAACCAAGGAAAAAACAGACAGTTTTTAAAATATAAAATTAAGATAATAAATGAATAAAAATTGAGCACTCATTATGGATGAAAAAACATATCAAAATAATAACAGATCAACACTTTTCATCTATCTGCTTTGTAACTATATGGCAATGTACAGAAACACTCTTCTGGAGCAGGATAAACAGATAAGAATTTCGGTAGAATGTAAAACGCTTTAATTATGTGGACCTGTTATGCTGATACTTCACTGTTAAACTGATTGTACTAACATAATAAAGGCTCTACACAGAATGATATCCATGCTTGTTGTGGAACGATGGTTTGTACCCTGTCAATTGTATCTTAATAAAATGCTGATTGGCCAGTAGCCAGGCAGGATGTAGAGGCAGGGCAACGAGAATTTTGGGAAGAGGAAAAACTCTTTCTGCAGTCATGAACCAGCCTCAGAGGAAGCAAGATGTGACTGCCTCGTCGAAAAAGGTACCGAGCCACATAGCTAAAACAGACAAGAATTATGGGCTAATATAAGTTATAGGAGTTTTAAGAAGCCTGAGATACTAGGACAATCAGTTTATAACTTATGTAGACCTCTGTGTGATTTCTTTGGGACTTAATGACTGTTGGAACTGGGCAGGACAGAAACCTCAGACAACATGTGCTTATCCTGAGTAATTTTCACAATGTATAGCTGTGCTTGTTTTAACTCTAGAATATTAGTTTAAAAAGTCAGTATAGAAGTATGCAAAGAAAATCAGATAAATCTTATAATACAGTCTTAGTTTGCAAAATTGTAGAATGAATTGCTGAATGAAAATTGAGATAACCCATCATGACAACATCTAAACAAAACTTGTTTGTGTTTTGCAGGGATGGCTACACTGGCTCTAATTCTTAAGGACATTAAATATGTTTTCTTATTTCACAAAACGAGTAGGTTATTATCAAAAAAGAAATTATTCAATAATATAGGCTAATTTTAGATAAAAGTGAAATCAATATCCTTACAGGAGATAAGAAAATGTGTAGGCTCGATGAGAGGGCACAGTAGGTAAAAACACTTGGTAAAACACCAATGATCTCGTTCAATCCTGGGATTCTTGTGGTGGCATGTAAACAGACTCCAGTAACTTGTCTTTGTACAACCACATGTATATCAGGTCACACAAATGCCTACACATATATTACATTTACATACATATAAGTAAATCCAATAAATGGAAGAAATGTTTTATTGATTGTTGGTAATAATGTATAGTTACAGCTTTAAAAAAGCAGAAACATTTTAAAATGTCAAGAAACCCAATCGCAACATAATATGTGTTGTGCTGCCATATAATCTGCAGCAATTCTGTACCTGGTGAATTGCAATGAAGTACAGCCAGAACTTTCTCTTAGGTTTATTCTTCAGATGGATGATTTTTACCCCTAACATGTTATTAAAGCCTTTTCTGGAGTCACAAATGGATTCAAAGCAAAGAGCATATTGACTAAAATGTAATTTCTATTATTACAATAATTGGTGTTTTTGCCTTCAAGTGCTAAGTACAAAGTGACATGCAATTGACATATAGTTGACTTCAGTGTTTCCTATAGAACTTAAGTTTAGTGGAATTACTGGGAGGAGAATGTGTTAGTGTGTGTGTGTGTGTGTGTGTGTGTGTGTATGAGTGTTTGTGCTCAAGAGTGTGCCCGTGTGTGTTAATGTCACACACACATACACACAAACATAGAAATATATATAAGTACTTTCAAAAACTTGTATACACATGCATTCTTCTAGGCACACACACACACACACACACACACATATGTTATATGTCCATTGTATATGTTACAATGACATACATACACAAATGTAAATGTGAATATATGTACTTTCACAGACATACATGATACATGTAGACACACACACATATACTTATACAATGTATATGTACATTGGGCCTATGTACAATGACACACATACAAACAAATACAAATATATGTGCTTTCTTTGCTTTAATATTTGTTTATTCTATAACCTGACCACAGTTTTCCCTCCATCCTGTTTTTCCAGTCACTTCCCCATACCTTTCCTCTGCCCCCACTGTGCCCCAACTCTTCTATCATTTTTATTCAGAAAAGGGCAAGCCTCCCATGGATATGGACAACACAAGGCATATTAAGTTGTAGTAAGACTGACACCTTGCTTTGTATCAAGGCTGGGTAAGGCAACCCAGTAAGGTGTAGGGTCCCCAAAGCCAGCAAAAGAATCAACACCTCCTGCTCTCACTGTTAGGAGTTCCACAAGAAGGCCAAGCTTACCCAGCTGTCACATGTATGAAAAGGGCGTAGATCTGTCTCATGCAGGCTCCCTGGTTGTTGGTTCAGTTTCTGTGAGTTCTGGGTCTCAGGCTGGACCAGTCATTAGTTGACTCTGTGTCACCCTTACCCCAGCACGTCCCATGAGTAGGACAGAATGTAAGTAAAAGATTATGTGATTGGGGTGCTGTCCCAGTTCTTCTATTGGTGGTCTTGCCTAGGCACAAGACATGGCCAGTTCAGGTTCTTTGCCTCTGTTGCTAGGAGACTTAGGTCATCCTTTTAGATTCCTGAGATTTTCTCATATATTTTCACACATATACATACACAAACACACATGTAGACACAAACATACATACTTATATGAACATGGGCACATATGTACAATGACACTCATATATAAACGTAAACATAAATATACATATATGTCCTTTAACAAATATATATACACATAGGTAGACATATATAGATACAAACATGTACACACATACATACATACAAAAACACACAAACATATATATATACACACATGTCTGTGGGAGCACATTCTGCTCCTTCAACCAATAGCCATTAAGATACCAGCCAACTTGGGCATCGTCTCTTATACTATAAATGCAGCTATAAAGCATGTGCTCACTCCCTTCCTTCTGGCTCTCACTTCTGGCTACTAGATTATGTTCCTGTTCCCCATTTGTGCAGAGGACTGTTATCTAGGACAGTGATCGGTAAGTCTCCCCTACTTTATTATTCATAGTTCTGAACTAGTGTGGGATTATTTTGTGAATTCTGCCATCTTCTGGTGCCCAACCATTTACTTTAGAATCCTCATGCTGAGTGCCCACATGTCCTCCACCAGGCTTGGAGTGCTCCAGCCTAGGTGTGAGTCCTCCCTCAGCCTGCCTCGACTGTGACCTGTGCACAGGCCAGCAGTTCAGTTGGATATAAAATTCTTACTCAGTGGTTTTTCTTACTATGGATTGATCAGCTGTGGTTCTTTATATTTTCTCAGTACACTGCTCGCTTCCTGCCAGTGTGTAAGACAGAAACTCAGATGAGACATGTGCTTCCACAGGCTGAGCCAGCTGTCCCATGGCTTCTAATAATTTGTCTGCATTTGCTATTCTGGTGCTTGTGTGGCCACCGACCAATCAGGGGTATCTGGGGAGCACACAGTCTGTGATTTATATTAAATAACTGTTTTTAATCTGAGCATATCTTTTAGCAGTAAATGCTAAAAGTCAGATTTAAACCACCCTTCCAGCTCCGAGTATGCTGCGACACCTACTGGCAGGTAACAGTTATTTCACCTACTTCAGCTAACTAAATCACAGGTAAAACTTATTATGGACAATTTAACCTTTCAAGGTTTCAATAGCCTCTTTACTTATACCAGTTATAAGGTTTTGCAAGACTTATATGATTTCCCTTCTACATCACTATTTTTGATTCAGGGGATTAGTCTTGTCCTCAATATTTTTTCCTTAAAAATATAGTTTGATAATAGGACCAGGAATGGTGCACTTTTAGGAATGGTACAGACTGATATCAATCTTCTAAGTGGAGAAGTCAGAATTTTGAAGAAGGATACAAACAATTTAACTAACAAAACTCAGTCAAATGAGGTACTTTTAGAAATGGTACAGATAGTAATTTACCAAAAGGAAAATTCAGCACTCTGGAGGTTACAGCCAATTTGACCCAAAAAACCCAGTCAATGACAGAGGGTGCTGAAAAATTGTTTGAGAGAATTCATACTGTTGAGTGTATTAATCAGTCTCTGTCAAAGGGGTATGGTAGATTGACTGACAGAATGTCTCTCCAGGAAGGTAATATGCATGCTATGAAGATTATTTCCAAGGATGAGACATTATCTCTACTGGACAGACTTCATACTTTGGAATCCTCAATGAGGGCATTAGAACAGAACATTGGACCGGAGATCCAGACTTTACAAAAGGCAGTGGTAAATAGATTTGAAAAGATTGAGGAACTTATCGAATTTGATAACCAGGGACAAAAGGTACAAAGATAAAATTTAGCCTCATCAGTATGTAAAAACCTCTGGGATAACTTTCATAGACTTCTGCCTGCTTTTCTGGTGATAACATCAGAGAATATCTGGCATCAAATATTCTAAGGTTGTCAAAGAATATACATGGGAGCCCATACGTATGATTGATCTAAAGGTAATTATACAAGCAATTGTAGCATACAGACTACATTCATCCTTTGTTAGGAAAATGGTGAAAACATGGGCTTCCAGTAACACAGTAATGCCATAAGACTTGACTCAGTTAATCTCAACAGTCCTAGAAAATGAACTGCAGTTGCTTTGGAAGTGCTGTTTTAAAGAAGAACCAAAAATTTTAGGGCAACAGGAAAAAGCAAAAGGACTTGAGATTTCCCTAGATCAAATTCTAGGTGAAGGACTTTACTCTGATCCTCAGGGTCAAGCTCTTGTCCCTACATAGCACAGCAGCTTTAAAGGCTTAGGACAGGATTCAGGAATTAGAAAAGAAAGTTGAATCATATCTTAGGGTTAAACAGGGTCAAACAGGGTCAGGAGAACCTTTTAATGATATTTTACAAAGACTAGCTAAGGCTGTACAAATATGGGTAATTGACCCAGAAGCTAGACATATAATATCTGAATCTTTGGCTTATGAGAATGTCAACTTAGAATGCAAAAGGATCCTTGGGCCTTGAAAGATCAGATCAGCACCCATGGATGAATGGGTCTTGCATACAAGAAATGTCAAGACACTTTGACTATGGCACTGAAGCTTTGGTAGGAGAAGCAATATCCAATGGTAAGAGGAGAAAGCAAAATACCAAATGTTTTAATTGTGGTAGAATGGGACATTTGAGAAGGGATTGTAGACAAGGAATTCCTAGGAATAATGTATTATCTGATAGTGGTAAGAATAGGAGGACTCAGCCTTCGGGTATATGTAGGAGGTGTGGCAAAGGCTGACATTGGACCAATGAATGTAGGTCAACAAAAGAGAGTTGAGGCAATCCAATATCATTGGGAAATGCTGTGTGGGGCCTCTTGAAGGCCCCCATGATGAACGTGGTCCAGTCATTCCCAGTTACAATGGAGAACATGTCTCACCAGGAAAATTTTAAAAATCCATTGCCTACTGTAAGAAACAATACCGGTCTGAAAGATGAAATAAATGTGAAGGATGAGTCAAAACTTCCAGTAAGACATAGGAAACATATATTCAGCAGACTTCTATAAATGATCAAAGACCAAAGCTAAAAGTGTATATAAATGGCATTTTTATTGAAGGCTTACTAGACACAGATGTGGATGCAAGTATCATTACTCCAGAATCTTGGCATCTGAATTGGCCTCTTCAAGAGGTAGATGTTCAGTTCTTAATAACTGCAACCCTATCTCAGGTAAAACAAAGCATGAGATGGGTTGAGTGATTAGGACCAGAAAGACAGAGAGGAAGACTGAGGCCATATGTAGCTAATATTGCAGTGAATTTGTGGGGTTGTTACCTATTACAGCAATGGAATACCCAGATAAACATTCCTGCAGCCCCCAAAACTTATGTTTCTGGGGAAAATATTAGACTATATTATAGACAATGATCACCTGCGATTCAGGCTGTACAAGAACACAAAGCAATTGATAAACCTTCAGAGATACTAATGGACCTGCCTTTAAAATGGTTAATTGAGAAACCAATATGGATAAAACAGTGGCCTCTAGCTGAAGAAAAGCTGCAGGCTTTAGAACAGCTAGTACAAGAGCAACAAGATGCTCGACATATTGAAGAATCTATCAGCCCTTGGAATTCTCCTGCATTTGTTGTTAAAAAGAAATCTGGAAAATGGAGAATGACAGATCTTTGAGCTATCAACAAGGTTATTCAACATTATGGGCCCTTTAATATCTGGAATTCCTCTGCCTTCTTTGTTACCAAAGGGATGGCCTCTCATAGTTATTGATTTAAAGGTTTGTTTCATTACTATACCTTTACAAGAAAAGGATAGAGAAAAGTTTGTCTTCATGGTGCCTACTCATAACAATTCCCAGCTCACTAGGCAATGTCAATGGACCGTTCTCCCACAAGGAATGCTCAAAAGCCCTACCCTGTGCCAATACTTTGTCAGCCAGCCATTGGAAATAATACATAAGCAATTTCCTAAGTCTATAATTTACCATTAAATTTTGTTATCTGATTCAAATGAAGACACTTTACGAAGAATGTTTGAAGAAGTAAACAAAGTTTTACCTAAATGGAGATTAGAAATTGCTCCTGAAAAGATTCAAAGAGGAGATACTGTTAATCACCTAGGTTATAGAATAGGTTTGCAGAAAATTAGAACACAAAAGGCACAAATTAGGAAAAAACAGTTGTGAATTCTTAATGACTTACAAAGATTATTGGGAGACATCTCCAGTCTATGATTGGCTGTTGGGATAACACATGAACTAATAGTTCATTTGAATAAAACTTTAAATGGTGATAAGAACTTAAATAGTCCCAGAGAATTAATGGCTGAAGCAGAAAAAATTGTTGATTGTCGGGGAGAAATTACAGGAGGCATAGGTGGATAGGTTGAATCCAAATCTTAATTGTATTCTAGTCATATTGCCTTCCAGAATTTCTCCTACAGGAATTTTAATGCAGAGGGATGATATTATCTTAGAATCAATTCTATTTTACCACATAATCAAAGTAAAAAATTAAAAACTATGTGGAAAATGTCTCTGAATTAGTTATAGAAGGTAAATTGATACTTTGCCAGTTAACAGATATGGACCCAGCATAGTTTATAGTGCCTTTTAATGCTGATGAATTTAAAAATTTATGGGAAGACAATGAATCCTGGCAAAGGATTTGTGCTAATTTTTTGAAAGAAATTAATAGCAATAATCCCAAAAGTAATAGACTTAACCTTATGAGGAGGACTTCTTGGATTTTCTCTGAATTTTATGTGATGTACCAATAACTGGAGTCCATATATACGGATGGAAATAAATCAGCAAGGTAGGTTACAAATCAGACGAATTAAGTAAGGTGAAAAAGGTCCTTATAATTCTGTCCAGAAGGCGGAATTATATGCTATTCTTGTGATACTAAGGGATTTTAAGGAACCTCTCAATATAGTTACTGCTTCACAATATGCAGAAAGAGTTGTCTTGCATATTGAAACTGCTGAATTTATATCAGATGACATGGAATTGACTTCATTATTCATCCAGATCAAAGACATAATCAGGAGTAGGCTTTTTACTATATACATAACACACAACCAATCCCACAGGTCTGCCAGGTTCTCTAGCACAAGGTGATGCAGAAATTGATCAACTATTGATTGGAAGTGTGTTGCAGGCCTTTGAATTTTATAAAAATACATCATGTCAATAACAAAGGTTTAAAGAAAGAGTTTTCTATTACATGGCAACAAGCTAAGGAGATTATAAAGAGCTGTTCTACTTGCTCTTTCTATAACCAAACACCATTGCATGCAGGGAGTAACCCAAAGGGTACTCAAAGAAATGAAATCTGGCAGATGGGTCTGTTCCACTTTGCAGAATTTGGTAAATTAAAATATGTGCACCACACCATAGATACAGACTCAGGTTTTCAATGGATACAGCCTTGAGCTCAGAAAAGGCTGGTTCAGTAATCATGCATTTATTAGAAGTTATGGCCATCATGGATATTCCTGCACAAATAAAGACAGACAATGGTCCAGCATGTGTATCTAAGAAAATGAAATGATTTTTTGCAAATTATAATATGAAGCACATTGCAGGTATACCAAATAATTTTACAGGACAGGCAGTTATAGAAAGGTAAAATTGTCCTTTGTTTATGGCTAGAGTCCACTAATGAGTGAATACATATCATATTCATCTCTTTGGGTCTGGGTTATCTCACTCAGAATAGAGTTTTCTATTTCCCTCCATTTGCATGCAAAATTCAAGATGTCATTGGTTTTTTACCACTGAGTACTACTCTAATGTGTATATATTCCACACTTTCTTTATCCATTCTTCCTTTGAGGGGCATCTAGGTTGTTTCCAGGTTCTGGCTATTACAAATAATGCTGCTATGAACATGGTGGCACAAATGCTTTTGTAGTATGATTGGGAGTCTCTTGGGTATATTCCCAAGAGTGGTATTGCTGGATCCTGAGGTAGGTTTGTTCCCAAATTCCTGAGAAACCACCACACTGATTCCCAAAGTGGTTACACAAGTTTGCATTCCCACCAGCAATGGATGCATGTTCCCATTACTCCACATCCTCTCCAGCATAGGCCATCCTTGGTGTTTTTGATTTTAGCCATTCTGACAGATGTAAGATGCTATCTCAAAGTTGTTTTGATTTGCATTTCCCTGATTGCTAAGGAAGTTGAACATGACCTTAAGTATCTTTTGGCCATTCGAACTTCTTCAGTTAAGAATTCTCTGTTCAGTTCAGTACTCCATTTTTTAATTGGGTTAATTAGAATTTAATGTCCAGTTTCTTGAGTTCTTTATATATTTTGGAGATCAGACCCTTGTCTGATGTGGGGTTGGTGAAGATCTTCTCCCTCACAAGCCTAGAGAAGCCAAATAGCAAGGTGAACCCAAAGAAAAACATATATAGATCCTCCTGGAAATTGGAAGAAAAAAGATCACTGGGAAAAAGGTGGGAGCATGGGGGTAATGGTGAGGTTGAAGTTGGGGGAAGGGGAGAGGGGAAGGATTGGGGAGAGCTTGCAGGACTGGGAGGGGTGAGATGGAGGAAGGGCAGATACAGGAGCAGGGAAGAAGATATCTACATTAAGGGAGCCATTTTAGGGTTGGCAAGAGACTTGCCTCTAGAGGGGATCCCATGTGTCCATGGGAATGTCCCCAGCTAGGTCCTCGGGCAGCAGAGGAGAGGGTGCCTGAACTGGCCTTGCCCCACTATCATACTGATGATTATCTCGAATATCACCATACAATCTTCATCCAGCGATGGATGGAGAGAGAGACAGAGACCCACATATACATCAGAGCAATGGACTGAGCTCCCAAGGTCCTGTTGAAGAGCAGAAGGAGGGAGAAGATGAGCAAGGAAGTCAGGACCAAGAGGGGTTTGTCCACCCACTGAGGAAGTGTGCCTGATCTAATGGGAGCTCATGAAATCCAGCTGGACCGGGACTGAACGAATATGTGATCAAACCAGTCTCTCTGAATGTGGCTGCCAATGGGGGCGAACTGAGAAGCCATCAATAATGGCACTGGGACCTGTCTCTACTGCATGTATTGGCTTTTGGGGACTCTAGTCTATTTGGATGCACACCTTCCTAGGCTGGGATGGAGAGGGGAGGGCCTTGGACTTCCCACAGGGCAGGGTACCATGGCCTCTCTAGGATGGAGGGGGAGGGAGGAGAGTGAGTGGGGGAGCGCTAGGAGAATGGACGGAGGGAGGAAGTGTAAATTTTTGAATGGAAAAAAAAAGAAAGGTAAAATCATACTATAAAGGATATGCTGAGCAAACAGAAAGGAATGGAAAATACCCCTAGAAATAGACTGCATAATGCTTTATTAACCTTGAATTTTCTTAACACTAATGAGAAAAGAACAACAACAACAGGCATTGGATAACGAAAAGAACTTCTGAATTGAATCAACCAATTTATTTCAAAGATGTGTTGACCTCACAATGAAAACCAGGAGATGTGTTACATTAGAGAATGGGTTTTGCTCTTGTTTCAACAGAAGAAGAAAAACTATGGATACCATCAAAATTAATAAAAATTCTCTCTGGAAAAGGACAAACCTCTTGAAAAACAGAAATGACAGCTCATCCACAACTATGCCAACCAGGTGGTAAGTAAAGCATGCAGGGTTTGGGAAGGGTTCTGCTCTTATCTTTATAGGAAAATACACATCTTCAAAAATTCAAGAGACCCTGGATGTTTGAATGCTGACAGAAGGAAATATAACTATCCACTAAGGATCATTTAGAATAAGCAATATGGGTTATAAGGTCAAGTACTGGATACACATACATTTAAACATATATTTATTCAGCTGGTTTTTGAGTTGGACAATGGCTCTGTACTTCTCTAAATCCAAGCTTGTTGTTAAAAGGTACATTCAGAGTTTCTGTCTTATATCAGCAGCTATCTGGTATGGGACAGAAGGAAGACTTTAGGAAAAATTTTACTTTCTCCCATGTCTATTTTGTCTGTATCGTATTCTTTATTGAATGTATGTCTCTATTAATAATGTTTAAGTTTTCCACAATGAACAGTAGATTTTCCTACAGATCCTTTTTCTGCAGTAATCTTTGAAGTTTCCAGGAAGAAGATGGGGCCACACAGCAATAATTCCACCTGGTTGAGATGACATCATGAATCTGATAACACTATTGTAAGTCTGATTTTTTTTTGGTACCAGCTGCTGAAATGATACACCATCTTATGTTCTCATGACATTCTGGACAGAACTACAAATAAGAACATTGAGGTAAAAAAATCGACTGCTTAGAAATCATTTGCAACTATACTAGACAGTAATTTTGAAACTTAACCTTCACTTTACTTTTGCAGGATCCTATTAAGAGAAACATCACCCCCATGACAGCGGGAAGCAAGTCTAAAGGACGATGTCCCCATCCCAAAATGTTTGTCCTCAGGGTTGGGAATACCATTTAGGGGTTGTTGACTATTATTATATTATATTATTATAGAGGGTTGGTGTGAAAACTACGTTGTCTTTTAAAAAAGGCATAATAACTGTGGGTAATAGAGTGAATACTTGTAAGCTATTATTTATGAATAATTTACATCTTATAATTTTTGTATATTGATACAAATTCAAATTATATTTGTTATTTCTTGTTTACAATATTTGTACACCTATGCAAAGTCATTCTGTCAGATTATATATATGTATGCTTCTACCTCCACTTAAGACATTTTGTATATTGATACAACTTTTAGAATATATTTTCATATTGCATTATATATTATTCCTAGCTCTGATCAAGACACTTATACATTCTTTACATTTTGAGGTCATTGTCCTCATTTGTTGCTCGTTTGTTTACAGATTATTTAATATTCTCACATGAAGTTTTAGTCTTTAAGTTACACATGTATTAAATATTATATGTCAATAGTTGTTCATGTTTATTGTACATACAGTCAGAACAATTAGGTTCTTTAGATTCATAGAGATTATATTCTGTCTAGATAGGTAATCTTCAACCACTTCAAGATCTGTAGAACATGGCACTTAAATAACGTAGGGTTCTGTTGACAGGAGACATAATTGTTCCTAACAGCACCAATCTACTCCTGAGAAGATGATGATCACCAAAGACACTCACTTGGAGTTTGTTTTCTTCTTGGCACAATTGGCCTTTGGGCAAGGAACTGCCCATACCTCAACCACTGACAAAGTCCATGGTATCAAGAAATGGATAAGAAGGACACAAGGGAAAAGACTGTCAAAACTTGTTAAGACAGGATAAAAAGGTTCTGAAAACTTTCCTGCCTCTGAAAATGGCCTGTTAGTTATGCTTGGCCTTAGCCAAAGTTGGTTGCTTCAATATTGCAAATGAGACTCTGGGAGATTGCTCAGGTAGCTAATTGTCTTCGTCATATATTGCTTGCATTGGAAGCTGTTTGATTGTACTTCCTGCCTACTCAAGTAATATTATTTCCCTTCTCAGGCCTGTGATGGGATTAAAGATTAGATAGTCATAGTTACCACTCTCTTATGTTCTAGCCAAGCCATTTCCAATACAAGACTTAGACTTCTTAGGATAGACTGTTTATTAAAATGTTTAGCATGCCTTCCTTGCTTAATATTGTTTATTCTGGTTGTAATTCTCATCTTATACTTGATATTTGTTCCTAGTATATATAGTTTTGTATTGGGTTTGGAACTCTTATTTAACCAAAAGAGGGAGGTGCTGTGAGAGCACATTCAGCTCCTTCAGCCAATAGCAATTAAGATACGATTCTGTGATGACTCCTTCCACTCCTTCAGCCAATAGCCTTTAAGATACCAGCCACTTGGGCATGGTCTCTTATACTATAAATGCAGCTGTAAAGCATGTGTTCATTATCTTGTTTCTGGCTCTTGCTTCTGGCTGTTAGGCTCTGTTCCTGATCCCCATTCTTGCAGAGGGCTGTTATCTAGGACAGTGATCTGTAAGTCTCCCCTAAACAAATAAACCTTTATTAATCATAATTCTGAACTATTGTGGGATTATTTTGTGACGTCCACCATCACACATGCACATACAAAACGTATATACATATGCATACACCCATAAACACATACACATTCATATATTTGTACACACACCTGCACACATCAGGTCACCAATGTCTAGTGATCTAATCTCAGCAACTAAAATATTAACAAATAATAGACCATGCTGTTTTCTCTATTATATAAAAGAAATGCTTACTGAAAATTAAATAATTGTGCAATGTTATAAAATGTTCCTCAAATTTAGGTTTGGAACTATTTGGAGAAAATGTGGATCTAGAATTAATGATTCAAAATCAGGAAGTAGGTACATCTTAGAATATCACTGTGAAGGAAGTAATTTCTAATTTTAACCCTGAATTGACTATCTACTCTATTGTATAATGACAAGTAACACACAAAATGCTTCCTCTAGTGTTAGCAGTCTTCACCAAAAAAAAAAAATCTAAGATGAATTATAAGAATGTAGCAAATATTGTTTGTGCACTAGATTTATAAAGCAAGAACTTTAAGATGACACACTATTTTAAAATTGTTCTCTGCTAGTTTGAATTAGCAATTGTCCAGTTCACATATTCCTCAACAACTCCATAGATCGAGCCAAATTGAAAAGCCTAAAATGCTGTCTATGGGTAGTTGTATAATCTCCTTCAGTTTTAAGTTTAATCTCAAGAATTGCCTTTTTTTTTTTTTGAGACAGGGTTTCTCTGTGGCTTTGGAGCCCGTCCTAGAACTAGCTCTGTAGATCAGGCTGGTCTCGAACTCACAGAGATCCGCCTGTCTCTGCCTCTTGAGTGCCGGGATTAAAGGCGTGCGCCACAACCGCACAGCAAAGAATTGCCTTTTCTAACATAAACAATAAAAAGTGTTCAAAGGCTAATTGTGCAATTAATAACCAAGCACGTTTCTCATTTGAGTTCTGTACAGATGAAAGACATCTAATTCTATTGGTTTTAGACATCTCTTCTTTAAAAATGGAAACCATCTGCAAATTGGTGAAATAACGTTCTGAATCACAGAAAAGTACCACCACCACCACAGACAGTTATATTTACAGTAAAGGTGTATACATCTCACACTAATTCCCTTCTCAGAACATCAGGTTTAAAAGGGTTAACTCATGGCCATATTAATTTACTAAATTCAAACACCTTTGAAGGAGATGAATGAAATGACTGAAAATTACAGTTGACTTTCCAGGAAGATTCAGAGTCGCATGGTGCTGACCACTTATAGAAATAATAGAGGGAAGCTCACCTGCTACAAACTTCCACAGACCCAACTCTCAAGCCTGTTTAATGGTCAGCTAAAGCATATGGAAGGAAACAGCAAACAACCTACTGGTTTCTCACTTTCCCAAGGTTGTTATCAGTTTTAAGAGATAAATTCTTTTTTATTTTAAATTGTTACACCTAATTCGATAATCACTACTAGTAATTACAATTTTACAGAATTCCAATCAGCATGATCCCAGTTAAAAAAAAAATTGAAGAAAGGTACCATATCAAATTTCTGAGAATTGGTGGAACAACAAGATATTCTGATGAAGAAGTCATTTCAGCAAAGTAGTAAATACTACTACTCCTGCTCTATATTAAATTGTACCATGCACACAATAGTGATAATGAAAAGCTACATGGCAGGCTTACATATGTATTAAACAATACTCTCTGTCAGGTTTATAGAGCATATTCCTTCCATATATATTCAAAGTGACTATATAATAGTCTCAGTCAGATCCTTCAAGGGTTCTAGAAATATGTTGCTATCATAAGAAATGGCAGTTTTGAGAAGTTTAAGCCCCTGTAGAAGACCAGCTTCGACTTAAATTGTATGTTCCAGGGTAGGAGCACGAGGATTGGAATTATTAATTCAAATGGAACAGAGACATGAGAGAAATAAAAGACAGAAACACAAAACAGCACCAGGAGGGAAATTCAGTGAAAAATGAATCTGTTTGTGTTTATTTTCCACATGTTTATATACTTCACCACAAAATGGGAGGAGGGAAGCAACAGACTTCATTAACATGAGATAAGGAATAGACTTGAATTTTCAGACCTTCGGTCTGGGTGGAGCAGAGCCACATCTATACTCAAAATACTAATTAACCACACCCTAGTTCAGAATGTCTTGTTTGTAGCTACATTTGTTGTCAACAACTCTGAAACAAAATAAATAAACGCAGACGCTCTGACCTCCACTCAAGATGGGAGAGGCTCACATATTTGGGCCTTCACAAGCCCCCATGACTTTGCATGGAAAGAAGGCTATTTGGAGACACTGCTGATCCTGAGAAGGGACCTGACTTTGTATACGTTTCTGTATTTGTTAATTTTTAATATATTATTAAGCTGTTTTTAAAGGAGAAACTAAAAATAAAAAAGATACTCTTTCTAGGTGGCAAGTCTTGGTTATCTCACCTGAGTTTGTGTAAGCATGATCCATGATGTTTGCAGAATAACATTTCCTAATAGCACTTACAGGACTGCATCTTTGCTGCTAACAAATTGTGACTATACTTTAGGAATTAATTCTGCTTTGCAAATGTCCATATGGGAGAGAGTTGCCTATTTGAGTGAACAGCATTCAAGCGATGTGACCTAAATATTAAGTATAAAGAGAGTTTACATTCTAAAATTTTGTTGCAGAAAAATACAAATTAATTCCAACATAGTTTTTTTTTAAAAAAAAAAAACAAACTTTCTGTGTCAGCTAATGAAAAACTGAATAGTTAATTTTAAAAAATAATTTGACCTTCAATCCACCAAAGAATCCTTATGGATTTGATTGATCATTTCTAGGCAAAGGCCTGGAAGAGGTGTGTGGTGAAGAAACTTGGATCCATGGGTCTTAACACATGTATGCAGCTACTGGAAATCCTTAGGTATGGTCATTGCTGAGTTTTGGAATATCAAACTCAGGACTGCAGTGACATTTCATTTTTATTTTAATAAATAAAACCTGCGTGAAGTTCTTAGCCTAGAGTCAGTGGAGCTAGCAACATAACCAAATAATCGCCCTGACCTTAAAGGGCTGACATGGAGAAGAAGTGAGCAGGGTAAATTATGATAAAGGACAAAGGAGAAAATTGGAAACATTGCTCTAAGTTGAATAACAGAGGGAAAAACATCTTACGGATGGCTACACTGTTGAGCAGAATATAAACAGTGCTTCAAGCAAAATTTCAGTCCTAAAGTACTGAGCAGAAATGGGACGGAAGCCAAAAAACAACCAAAGTATGGTCTCACACTAGAGCCTAGGCTACCTGAGAACACAGGACTTAATGCAGGCTGGCCTTGAACTTGCTGCAATCCTTCTGTCTCTGCTTCCTGAGTACTAGGATTATAGATGTGAACCAACACCAGGCTAGTCTCTGCCAGTTCACATAACATGTTACAAGATAGAAATATATACCAAACAAAATAAAGTCATTCCTTCTCATGACTTGATCATATATTGAGAAACCAACTTGTCAGATCTTTAGGCAAATGTTAATTCATAAGAGACACTAATTTGTATATGTAAACAATATGGTAGTTCCTGAGAAAATTGGCAATTAATCTACCTCAAGAACCAATTATACTAGTCTTGGGCACATACCTATAAGACACTACATCCTACCACAAGGAAATTTGCTCAACTATATTCATAGCAACTTTGTTTGTAATAATCAGAATCTGAAAATAGTCTATATGTCCCTCAACTGAAGAATAAAGAAAATTTAATATATTTACACAATTGTGTATTACTCAACAGTTAAAAAAAATGAGATAATGAAATTTGCATGCAAATGAATGGGCCTAGAAAAACTCATTCTGAATGATATAATCTACAACCTGAAAGGCAAAAATGTTATGTACTCACTTATAAGTGCATACTAACTGTTAAGTAAATGATAATCAAGCTACAAACTACAGACCCAGAGAGACTAAGTAACAAGAACTCTAGGGTGGTAGAGATGTGGATCACATTGGGAAAAGAGAATAAATTTTGCAGGTGGACTAGGGGCAGGTGGGGATTAGAATATGGTGGGTCTGTTGGAGGAGGAAAGATGGAGGGAGAGAGTTTGGGGAAAGAAGACTATAACTTGAGGGCATTTGTGGTATTCAATGTGGAAACATATTACGGTGGAATCTCCTTGGAATCTATGAAGGTGAATATATTGAAGACCCCTAGTAATGGAAGATACAGAGCCTGAACCATTCATCTTCTATAAGCAGGCAAGGCAACCACTGGTGGGACCAGGACACCAACCCGGTCACAAAACCTTCCAACCTATAATCTGTCTTGCCTTCAAAACAATGATGGTACCAAACTTGGGGGAGTAGTCAACCAACAGCTGGTCTAATTTCAGTCCCATGCCCTGAGAACTCATGCATGCCTGACACTCTCTGGATTACCAGTAACTGGAAGCTGGATAGCCCAGAGACCTAGGTTCTACTTAGGGTAAAACCAAATACAACTGTCATAAAAAAAGAAAGAAAGAAAGAAAGAAGGAAAGAGAAGAATGACTCCTAATAATGTCTTCTACAATCATAGAGGTGCCTAATCAAGGCACATGATGCGAGTGGATTCAGAGACCCACTGCCAAACATTAGGCAGAGAGAAAGCTCAGATTGGAGATCTCCAACCTGTCTGTCCCCCAGTAGGGGGGCAGAACCTGGGGAAGAGGGAAAGGAGGGTTTGGGGAGATTGAAGGGTCAAAGACACTAGGAAAGTTTGGCCCAAAGAATCAAACAGAGCTTATGAGGGCTCATAGAGACTAAAGGGACAATAATGGAACCTGCATAGCTCTATTCTGGATTTTCTTCATGTATGTTATGATTGTTGGCTTGGTGTTTTGGGCAGAAGGAGTGGGGATATCTCTGACTCTTTTGCCTGATCTTGGGACCCTCTTCCTCCTACTGGGCTGTCTCCTGAAGCTTTGATGCTAGGGTTTGTGTCCAGTGTTAGTGAATCTTATTGTGCCAAATTCAGTTGATGTCCCCCTGGGAGGCCTGCTTTTTCCTGGGGGTGGGGGGTGGGGTAGTAGACCTGGGGGAGGGGAGGCTAGGTGCAACTGAAGGAGAGAAAGCTGTGGTTGAGATGTATTCTGTAAAAGAAGAATAAATAAAAATTTAAAAAAACTTAACAGGATGGTTAAGTGAAAGAAGGTTGTTTTGTTTGTTGAGACTTGCTGTTTTTTATCCTAGGAGTGAAAACTTAATCCCTAGCTGTGGAAGAAACTCTGCTTCAAAGTTTTCTGCATAGGGGTTTGCAGTCTCAGTGAACCCACTAGGAACAAGCTCTACGTTCACCAAATAACCATGTAATTCCTCAAACATCTTCCTTTCCAAGGCTCTATGCAAATCACACCAGGCAAATTTCTCTTTATGTCTTAAACGTGTTGTTGAAGTTAGACTCACATGAATTTAGAGTGTCAGCAGAACCTCTGCCTTGCTGGACTCTGCTCCTATTGGGTGACCATGCAGTCTTGCAATCAAGTGAATCATTTCTAGGAAAAAGAGTAAGTTAAAAGATGGCATTACTCTTAACAAAGTCAGAATACTTCAGCAAAATTATTTCAAGTTATAACCTTCTTAATGGAGTAACCTGTAGTAATCATTTTCTCTCTCCCTCTTTCCCTTATTCTCCTTCTATATAATATAAGAAGGTACTTGGTACTTTTTCCAGACATTCCTAATACTTGGTTCTGGATTTTTTTTTCTTTATCAAGTCGTTTTAGTGGATTATTGAACAATATTTTCCCAAGGAGAAGACAGCATATGCAGTGTTCACTCCTTCCTTCCCTTGACTACTGTGTTTTTGTCAATTGAACTCACTCCTCATTTGTCAACAAGGCTCACTTGTCACTCATCATGCCACTTGTTCTGTTCTTTGACCTGAAATCCCAGTCTTCTTTTCTTCATATTCCCATTTACCACACATCAACTTTTGTCTTCCACCCACGATCCCTTCAACCCTCCTTCTCTTCCTGAAGTTACCTATAAAAGTTAATATGCAGTTCATCTACATTTCTATAAATGTTTTTCTTGTCTAAACATAGAGTGTACAGGAAAAGAGAAGAGTGATGATTGGAAATTAGGTAAATGGTGTTAACATTGTTTGAGTTAAGATACAGTAGGATAGAAATTCTCTTTTTATTTATATTGCAAACAATTGTGGTAATAATACATTTATTAAAATTGTAACAATAGAGCAATCATTCATTTAAATAGTAGTGGTAGAGTTTACATATCATGGATTGGAAAGTCAGTTCCAATTAAAAAGTCTTCACTTGTATATAGAAAACCATTCTCTCCAGTTTTCGTGTCCCATCTGGTCCTGTTGTCAGTCACCTCTAAAATCTGTCTTTACTTTCTTGTTAGAGTGAACTGCTCAGTGGCTGACATCCTTATGACAGACTTTTTCTTGTTCAACTCATTTCCTTCAGTTTAGATCCACTTGCCTAGGGATTGACTGCCCTCTGGGGCTTATCTATCCTTCATCAATTAGCATTCAAGAAAATGCCCAAAGACATGCACACAGAAAATTAAATCTAAGTCCTCAACTGAAATTTCTTCTTCTCAGGTGACAGAATTTTATCACTTCAATGAAAACTAATCAGTATCATCCAAACCAAGTGTGTTAAGATACACATTTGTCCTATTTTTTAAATGTATCAAAGATACAACTATGATTTTCCTTTTATCTTAATAAATAGAGCTCCAAACTACTTTAAGGATTCTCTAGTTTTATTGTGCTGAAGTCTTATTTTTCTATTTCCTTTCTCCTTTTGTGTAGGACCCCCTAATGGGACATCAAAACCCTCCAGGATCCTGCTCAGACTCTGGACCTTGGCATTCTTCTTGCAGAATAAAGTTTCCTAGCTGCTAGAAAATCCTGGAGCTGTGCCTATGTATGGCCTCTGCTGTTCGTTTTGTCTAAAATGTTCTTTCCCTAAGCCAGGAGAACTGTTTCCTTCCTACACCTGATTTCCTGGTAGTCAACCTTCTTGTTATCTTTAGAAATGGAAAACCCTGGATTTCCTATCCCTATAAACACTACAAGTTTTATTCAAAGCACTCATTACCATTTAAAATACCATTTTTCCCCAAATAGACTTAGAATTGCTCTTTTCTCTCCCTTATGCAAGAAAGTTTCGATTTTGTTTGTTTGTTTGTTGTTTTGTTTTCACTGCTATGCCTCCAGTGACTTAAATTATCTCTCCCATGTGGCTGGGAATTAATTAAATTAAGTTGATGAAAAGAAGTCATTGGACTTCTAAGCAACTGATGGATGATATTGCATCAAGAATTTTGTACTCTTACATCTTCTTTAATGTCAGATGTATAAAGAGAAAACCTGGTCCTTCCCCTTTATTACTATCTGTTTCTGGTGTCCCCAGCCCTATCTGCTGGAGACAAAGAGTATCCTATTGAAAAGAAAAAACAAACAAAAAAGATACTGGGTGGTTTACATCTCCAAATCACTGTATAAATTACTTATTGTTTTTCTGGTAAAAACTAGATTCTAGGGCAGGGTTCTGCCATGTTTTAGATACACAACATCCTTCTGAGTTATAGATCCTGATCTAGAAAACTATTGTGATAGTAATTGATGTGGGAGGTGACTTATGCTGTGATTGTTTTATTGACATTGGTTAATAAAATCTTCCTTTCATTTAGAAAGAAAGAGGGAAATGGTATGGGAAGTCCTTCTTTATTGACCAATTGTGGTAAAAAATATTCACAGCACACAGAGGGGAATCCCACATTAAATACTCTGTTGAAATTAAGAATAAAATGTGCTCTATAGCAATTTGAATAGTTATGCAGTAGATTGTACTCTAAGCTCTGTCCATGTATTAGTACTTAATTCTTAAACATTATAGTAAAATTAGGATGCTAGTCATCATCTCCATTTAAAAATGTAAAACTAGGAATTAAGAGAATAGTTAATATGTACATCAGAAGCGAGAAGTATAATAAGTATATGATATACCAGCCTGCCTCCATCTTAGGCTTCAAAGTCATAGTATAGTTAAAAAAAAAAACATTCCTATTTAAGATTAAATGAGTTTCTGAAGAATTGGGTTATGCCCCACCTATAAAGCTTAACTACAGATGGTTCTGTATTGCCTGTTCCAGGAAACAACTATCATGCCTTCATTTTAAAAAGTGGTTCTGACCACCTTGGTATGACCACCTTAAAACTGTGTCCTTTTTTTCAGGAGGTTGTTGTAACCAACTCGATATGCTGATGTTCTGCTTCTGTCACCCCAACTATTTGCCTGCCAAATGTCCCATTAGGAAACACCTTATTCCTGATCTATAAAAACTCTTATCTTCATGACTTCAGTCAATGGACTTTCTTCAACTATGATTGAAATTTACATGTGCTACCCTAGATGGCCTTGTTATTACAAAAACAAATTTTATTATATCAACAGATATATATCGTCTTGAATCAACAAACATTCCAAAAAGCCAAATAGGTCAGATCTCATAAAAAAAATGTCAGAATATTTAGGAGACTAATAGTGACTTCTAAAAAAAGTATCTAAAACTCTGGCAAACCTTTGCAAATTTAGCTTCTTTACTAAAATTACTGGTTTGAGACCACTGAGTCTTCCCAGTAGCTCATTTTGTCTGTAATCACTTTGGTGAACTGAGACCTTGAAATGTTGCAGAGTGACTGCAGTAATTCACTATAATAAAATACTAATGACACGGATCAATCTAATCTGAGGACTCTCTGCCTGGCTTCACTTTAAAAGGATCACTTGAGAAAGTTCTCTTAGTTGCCATACTACATCGGCAGAAACTGATAAAGAACGATGAGTAGGGGTGTTTCTTCCTTCAGTTCTGACAGTTTGTTTTCTCCTGATATACAACCATTCTGGCAGAAGGAACACCTAATCTCCCTCTGACCTTTCTCCATTTGGTTGTGAGCCCCACAACAATTCTAAACTGTCACACTGAAGAGGTCTGAAGGAAGAGTAAGCAAATTCGGCAGATATTTCACCCTGCTTCATGGCAAACTCAGGGACAGTTTAGAGCACTGTGGTCATAGAAATTAGTTACAAACCATCAGCCTTCCTTTCATGACCACAGAAGCAGATAGTATGTGCTGGACACAGGTTATGGCCTGGGGTTAATTACTGGGAAGCATATTGAAAGAATCATCATGTGTCTGTGTGTCTAGATTAGCTGGAAATGTCTCTCGTTAGCTTGAGCAATTAAGATATTTTGTTTTTCAGGTAAATCAACACAGAATTTCTAAAATTGTAAGGGATATGAGACATATTTGTGCAAACAAAGTCAAAAGGGAGTATGTATTTGTTCTCAGATGACAAGATTAAAATCACAACTCTAAAATGCTTACCTGAGTCCACCATTATTCTCACAAATTAGCTCTGATTCTCATGACTGCCCTAGTTTCCATGTCTTTGTACTTAAACAGGGGGTAATTATTTAAATGTATGCATTCCAACTTCTCAGATTACTGAATACTCCAGTGTAATGATTCTAACATGCAAATGCATGGTTTTATTTAACAACCAGGAACTAGCAAAATTATATAACTCTATTGAAATGGAGAGGTTTGGTGGTCATGCAGGACTAGGACAATTCAACAAATTATTAAGTATGAAAATGGTGTTTACATACTTGTGTAAAGCTATAGAAAAATGAGAAAAGCTAAGTTCAAAAATGGTGTATATATGCTTTGTTAGTGTATAAGGATTAGGTAAAAGAATAAGAAAGGAGGTCCATGATATGTAAGATTATGGTATAAAAATGAATGATAATATAATATTGAACATTTGTTCTTTACAAAAAGTGTTTATGATATGAATCACGAATAAGGTTCAACTTTAAAAATAGGTGCTATAGTGACATTTCTGAAATTCAAAGACATTCTTTAGTATTGGTGCTTAGGTAAAAAGGACAAAAATTATCTTCCCAATGCTTATTATAAGTAACTTCCAAGAATATTTTCAAATCATTAATTCTTTTTCACACAACTAAAATCGTGCCACATATGTCTGTTTGTATTTCATTCTTAAGTACTCAGTTTTTTTTTTCTTCAGAAATGAACTCACTGTAATGGCTTAAAAATGGAATAGATGTTTTTATTTGTTCATTCACCCATGCATTTTCACACATTAATGAATCACTGCAATTAGGACTGTAAATTAGTAGCTGGGGGAAATTAGCAACAACAACAACAAAAAATGAGGCAGTATGTACCTAACTGCCCCCGATACTTTGAAGTTTAATGATGCTAACTGCAAGTAAGGAAAATAGTTCAAATTTTGAAACCAATTTGTTTCCTTCACTGGGCATTCAAGGAACCTTAAAAAAAAAAGGCTAGGCTGCAGACCCCTGTTTATGTGTCTCTTTTCTGAATAAATAATTCCAAAAGAAAATATTATATCAAATGTAACTTAGAAGTGCCTTTACAATTCACCTCTTTTCATTCATGTACCTTGTCAGTGTGCTACCTATTTTAGCAGAGGAAAATTATCAAGAAAGTGAAGGCTTGCTCCTTGGGTGCCCATTCCTAAGAATCATAACTGTGCCATGTCCATGAGAATCTATTTAGTTCCATTTATAGCACCAAAGCTGGAATAAGGTGACACAAATATTAGAAACTTGGTACTATCTCTCAAAAACTTTAGTTTGGGATTGTTCGTAGTCACTAAGAAAGTACCTACGGTATGCCAAGTGTACAATTTGTCCTAAACTTTCAATGGTTTCCAGACACTAGAGAACCACCGTTAACTGCACCTCATTCTATCTCAGTTTTCCCAGCTTTTGTACTTTGGGGCTTTTTGTTGGGTACAAATCAAGTGAATCTGAAAAAACATCTATAGAAACACGTTGTCTGCCAGAATGTGTTAACAAAACCTCCAAAACCTTGAAGAGAATTTTCCTTTACTCTACAGAGGAGGAAAAAATATATGAGGCTGAGTAACTTCATCAAAGGCCCAAACATACTGCTGAAGTGTTGGATTTAAAATGCTAGTTTACCCTTCTTTTCCTGTTCCTTTCCTATGCCACCACGCTCTAGTCACATCCTACAAACCCTTCAGCAAATGTCTTCTAATTCTTCCTTTTGTAGTTCCACCTACCATTCTGTACGCTTTTCAAATGCCTACTTCTGACATGATTTTCCAAAATAAATCACAGCACCTCCTTCTGCTGCCTGAAAATTTGAGTGACTCTCACTTGTATAAAGAATGAAATGCAAGAATGCTTAGAAGATTGTCTTCAGTTATTCTCAGAAAACAGACATTTTCTGCATCCCCAGAAAGTTCCAAACTCTAGAGAACTGAATTCAGAGGAGTCACCTTATAAGTTAAGGTGCATCTGAGTTTCAAGCTTCAGTGACCCAGTTGTCAGTTGTATGCACACATTCAGCTTATTCAGTTTCTCTGGCTCTTACAGATTATATCATTTAACATAATAATTTTGGGCATCTAATAGACACTGAGTATATTATTGATTTTATTGATATTATTATTATTATTAGGAAGAAAATATTGACAATAACTTGGTAGACATCTAACAAAATCAATGTAGAGAGGTAAATTAGGAATTTTCTCTTAAAAATATTCTTTTGTGGTATACTAGTTTTAATGGTATAAGAAGAAAACATTTTTAGGTTTATTTTTTCATTACTATATACTATCAGAATTGATCAAGACAATATATCAAAATAATTTATCTCATTATCTCTTCTATCTGTCTGTCTATCCATATAACTCAAACTGAGTTTATGATTTCCTAGTAATAAATAGGAACATTCTAAACCTTACTCCTTATTTGAAGGATTAAGAATTGCAACTTGATTTTATAGCTCTCCAAGAATATACTTTCGTACCAATGAATGGTCTTATATAAATTTTACACATGCTTATGTTAAATATAGGTAAAATGGCAGATTATTTTGAAATCCTGAAAGTGATTAATCAAGGCTGTTTCTTTTAGTGATGAGAGAGATTCAGTGATATTTCAGGACTTTATAAAGTTTGGATAAATTAAGACCATAAGCGTGAAAACTCACTTGAACTCTGTAAAATATTTTGGGCCTAGGGAAGCTCAACCGCAGTTTCTGGAAACTCAGGCCTGGAGCTAGTGCCACTAAGCTGATGTGAAGCTACCTTCCAACCAGCTGGCAGCATTACCTGAAAAGTGAGCAGTTTGGCTTATTTTTAACCTGAATATATTCACACTAGATGAATATATATTTCATATTTTCACTCTGCATTTATTCAAATATTCATTGCAAAATCCACTAAGTACCAAACAGTGTGTCAAATGCTAAAAACAAAAGAATTATCATAATACTTTCTCTAAGTCTATGGTTTTTAACTAGAATATGGAGAAAAGAGAAATAATATGACACCTTTTCTTGGAAAAAAAAGTATATCTCAGACATATACATCTCTATAACTGAGTTAGTTAGGAACCAAAGAACAATTTCAAAAAGGTATTAGATACACAAGAAATTCACTGGGAAAAATTATGGGGGACAAAGTGCTAGTGACCAGGAGGAGGAAAGAAGAGGTTTCAGAAGATGATGAAAGGCTGAGATATTTGAAGAACTTAAAGATCAAGGGTAGGATGAAAAAGTGTGGTCTATCTGAAGTTCCAAGAAAGATCAGGAGCTAATGAGGAATCCTTGGGTAAGGTTCCACATTAGAGTAGATCAGAGTCATAGGAATGGACTTGGGCTATTAGGAGTCACTGTCTGAAAGCAGCCTCTGGGACACATATCCCAGCAGCAAACACCCTAATAGTGGGTTGGACTGTCAGTTGGTTGTGCTCAATAGGACAGATTGCTCACTTTCTTGAATGCCGCCACAGGAGTCTCAAGTTTTAATAGTTGACCTCAGGATTTCAGAAAATCTGCAGTTTTGACAGACAGTTGGCAGGCAGAACTAGGTGAGTTAAGCAAGCACACGGTAGTCATAAGGGCTAATACTGTGACATCTCACACAGCAGTCTGAGCCCAGGAATTAAGAGTGATGCACTGGGCTACAGTATGTATCCAAAGGTGACCATTTCAGATAGAATAAACTGAATTCACATAGGGAAGAATAAGAGGGCCTCTATGCATATACATCTTTTATAGAAAGAGGGATGCTTTACGGTGCTTATTTATAATAACTGCTGATATAATAGTAGGGACAACTGAACAACAAAAAATTCACATAAACAACATATCTGTTCACATTGTCCACTCTGCTCATATATCCATGTAATTTTTCTTCCATGGGTAGCCAATGCCAACAGCTTGGAATATCTCCTTCTAATTTATCTGCACATACTCATACATAAGTGGAATTGTTTTATTTTATGCTTTGTGAAAGAAAAACACCAGTAATTTTATTTTCCAACTTAATATGATTCTTGAGCATTCCTTCATGTCAGTACATATATATGTGCCCCATTCTTCTAGAAGACTATATAAAATTTTAGATGAATACATGCATGAATCAGTAAAGGATGAGACCAAGTAAACTAGTATCCAATATCCTTTCTGCAACTTGAAATATTAGCTGCAAGACAGAGAAAGTAATGGAAATAATGCAGCCCCATTTTTCATAGAAATAAGGCCATTTTGATATGTAATAAAATTTGGACAGCAAAGACAGGGAGGTAAACATTTCATTGCTTTCTTTCAGAAACTTTGATGGTGAATTGTTTTGCTTTTTTTTTTCTGCAAAGCTCACAAATAAAAAGCTGCACACAACAAAAAGGAAAACTGGTTTTCCAAAAGGCTTCCCAGATGAAGTAATGGATGCTACATCACCATTTTGTCTGGAATAAGCCAAACAGTTCAAAACTAAAATAGTGTGTGTTGCAAACTGCATGGTGTTCTGCTTATTAATTCAGTCTGGCAAGAGGTGGCAGTACAGAGAAAAGAAAAACTACTGACTTACTTTTCTGATGGAAAAACATAATGCATACTTTAAAAGTAAGTCAGGTGTTGTGGGATATTTTACATTGTGTAAAGATGTGTTCTTGTGATTGGTGTAATAAAATGCTGGATGTCCAATAGTTAGACAGGAGAGGTTAGACAGAACTTCCAGGTAGAGATAGCAACTCTGGATTAGAATCTGGCACAGGGGAATTTCATCAGCGAGACACTGAGGGAATAGAACATACAGAATAGAGGCGAGGTAAAGAGCCATGTGGAAGAATGTGTATTAATAGAAACAGGCTAATTTAAGTTATGAGAGTTGGTTGGCAACACCCTAAGTTAAAGGCTAAGCTTTTGTCGTTAATAAAATGTCACCTTTGGTCATTATTTAGGAGTTGACAGTTCCAAAAAGAAAGTCCTACTATAATCAGGCTTGAGAAAAAGTAGGAAACCAGCATGTATCTATACAGATTGCATTATCTACATAAATTGTGCACATATCCATGCCTACAGTTATAGAAAATGTACTATGTTGGAATTTAAATATTTTGAGTTAAATATTAAATCTCCAGAGTGATCCTCCCATGATTGCAACAAGTCCTGTCACATGGAGACTTAGAGAAACACACAATACTGTAAGGTATTGAATCTGAGAAAAAAGGAGATAATTTAATTTCTTTTAAATATGGTTACATTTAATTTTCTAATGTTGTGAGGGTAGGGGGACACATGATAATGGGTAGAGATCAAATGGTAACTTGTAATAAATGGGTTCTCTTCTACTATGTGTTCCCTGGGGGTTGAACTCCATTCCTCAGATGTGGAACTTCAGGTTTTTACTCACTGAGCCATCTCATTGGTCCCTGACTTAATATTTTTAAAAGGTTTAGATAGTTAGTATTCTACTATAATGGCACACTTGTAATATATTTAGCAATTGTTTTTGGGCTCTCTGTTTTTGTGGAACAATTTTTGTACTCTATAAATATGCATTACTCTCATTGGTTAATAAATAGTTGACTGACCTACATCTGGGCAGCAAGAGATTTTGCAGAAGAGCCAGAGTAGGCACTGGGAATAAGGGCAGAGTCTGAGGAGTTGGTAAGAGACATCATTAGACACAGAGAGAGCAGAATGGGAAGAATGTACATGAGGTAAATGAGCCTCAGGGCAGCACACAGATTAAGAAAATTGGGTTAATTTATATCATAAGAGCTAGATAAAAATGAGGCTAAGCTATCAGCCAAGCATTTAAAATTAATGTTCAGTCTCTGTATGGTTATTTGGGAGCAGTTGGCAGGACAGAGAAATTTGCCTATGCTTCATCTTTGTAGGAAGACTAACTTAGAATGAATTTTGACTTTATCTCTCCATGAAAGAATTTTATGATCTATAAAAAGGATAAATAACAATTAGTTCAAGATTTTATGTTAGGATAAAATTGGTTTATATATGTAAAATATTGACTTTATTGCAATATTTTCTTTGATATTATTCACTGTTAGTTTAATTACTATGAAAGACATACATACTATGAAAGATATCTTATATGATCAATATTGACATTCAGTTTTGAAATCATGGTTGGAGACAAGATATAAGTGGTTATAAGTATTTACTCTTCTCACAGAAACTTTGGTTTGATTTCCAGCACTGACATTGTTGCTTATAACCATCTCTGACTCAAGTTCTAGTGGATTTGCACCCTTTTTCTGCCTTCTGTGGGCACCAGGCACACATGTGTTACACACGCATACATGCAGGAATAACACTAGTACACATTCAATAAAATAAATAAATCTTTTTTTTTTTTTGAGGCAGGGTTTATCTGTAGCTGTAGCTTTTAAGCCTGTCCTGGAACCAACTCTTGTATACGAGGCTGGCCTCGAACTCACAAAGATCCACCTGTCTCTGCTTCCCAAGTGCTGGGATTAAAGGCGTATGCCACCATTGCACCGCAAATAAATAAATCTTTAATAAAAAAGAATAGCTAAAACTATCTGAGCTGCTCAGTAATCTACACAGATATCTAGGACATCACAGAAGTGTAGCTACTGAATCTCTTTTATGTCACCAAAGTCCACCATCCAAAGACCATGTGACTCTCTTCAGAGAATATTTTCAGAGCTTAAGGGAACTAGGAAGGATGGAGTGAAGGTCAGTTTAGAAACATTTCTAGCTTGCCATATTTTTATTCTGTGTGTAATATTTACTGTGGATCAACAGTCACTGGTTCAGAGTTCCCTTATTTTGGTCAAGCACACCTTCCTCCTGAACTTTGTGGTATGCTTGCCTTCTCTATGTATAAAATTCAGATGCTACTGTATTTTAAAGATTTATTTTTAACATTTATTCATTTTTATTTTATATAAACAGGTGTTTTGCCTGCATATATGTATGTATACCATAGGCACATATGGTGCCTGTTGAAGCTAGAAGAGGGTGATAATCCCCCAGAATTAGAGCTACATGTAGTTGTGGGAAGTCTTTTGAGACTAGGAAACAGAACCCTGGTCGTCCAGAAGAACCTCAAGTGCTCTGCTAAGCCATATCCACAGCTCTAATACTTACTCATATTTCTATTTGTATGTGTATATGCTTGTATGTCTTTCATGTATATATGCCAAATGCTTAGGGTGTTTGAAGAGGCCCCAAAATGGCATCAATGTGATTAAGACACTGGCTTATTTAAGGCATAATCTCTCCATCCTTATATCCTTCTGTGACTTTCTACCTTCAAACCATATATTTACACTCTATCACACACAAATACATACAAATACATAATCACGCAACACACACATATATGTACACACATATGTAGAAATATTTTATGTTTTACCAAATAAAGCACACCTGAATACCAGAGTGCAGAGCTAATCCTCTAAAGGCCTGGGAGTAGTGGCTGATACCTTTATTCCCAGGACATGGGAGACAGAGGCAGAGGGATCTCTGCAAGTTCAGGGCCACCTGGGGCTACACGAGATTGAATCTAATAGAAAAAGAGCTCACACAAATGTGATCACAGCACTTGGGTTTACACACCTTTAACTCCAGCATTAAGGAGGTGGAGACAGGAGTGATATGGCTGGATAGAGAGAGTAATATAAGGCAGAAGGAGACAGGAGCTCATTGCACTCTAGGGTGTGGGGGAGAAGAGATAGAGTCTGGAGATATAGTTTGAGGACAGGATCATCCCTTTGGACTAAGCATCAGTAGAGGTAAAAGAACTCTGCCTCTCTGATCTTCAGTACTAACCCTTATATCTGACTCTGGGTTTTTATTATTAAAACCTACTAGAATTCATGCTATACACACATAACACAGTCACACACACACACACAAAGAGAGATAGACAAAGATAGATAGATAGATAGATAGATAGATAGATAGATAGATAGATAGATAGATAGATAGATGATAGATGATTGATAGATAGATAGATAGATAGATAGATAGATAGATAGATAGATAGATAGATAGACAGAATGAGACTCACCCTGTGTAGGATTTTTTCATTAAACCATCTGATGTACTGAAAATCAGCTCCTTAAAAGAAAGATCAACATATCGCTGCACATAATAGTACTAAGATATTCACAAACATAATAATAAAAGTTTCTTGTGCAATAAAATTTCCTTGAGATGTTTCTTTAAAATTTAATGATTTTTGTTTTATATTAAGATTTGAGACAGTATACTTTCATGACATAGTTCATTTAAAAAGCTTGCCTGAGAGGAATTTTGTCAAACTTTAAACTTTTGTGTAACTGAAGTGAGGAGGCAGGGGCTAGTAAAACAAATTGTTTGGTCTACATACCCTAGAGGCCAGTAACTTTGCAGTAGTGCTGTTGTAATTTGTCATCCAAGTTTTGCCTTGTCAGACTTTTAGAAAATAGATGGATAGCAACAGTGCCAGGTCCTGCTCAGCCTCTGGTTGAAATGAGAGCCCATCTTATCAACACAGGATGCCATGACCTTCTAATTGGACTGCAATTCTTGCTTTCTCTGAACTGTAGAATGTACCCAATCTGATGTATTTTCTCACCTAATAAGACTGCTAATTTGCATGTGATTTGGTAGGTCTATTTCCCTCATTTTATCATCTACTGAATGCGACATCTATCTCCAGGTGTGTTACACTCAAACCTGCTACTGGATGCTGTGCATATTTGTCTGCTGTCCATTAGACAGGAATGAAGCATCCAGTAAGCCAGAAGTACTTTATCTTCCTACTAGTTCTGGAAATGTCATAACAAGCAATAATGGAGGGAAACAAAAAAAAATTATCAGAGATGAAGACTGAGATAGCATGCTCTAAGCATTCTTCTCCCTTTAAACACCATCCATTCCTATTCTAAAGGTGCAGTCAAAGCTAACCCTACAAGAGTAATTTGAATAACTTAAATACACGTTTTGTTTTTTGTCTTATTTCCTTGTTACAGGGAAAAACTCTGTGCTATTTTCTTCAGTGTATGAATGTCTCCTGAAAGGTCATGGGTTGGAAATGTATACCGCTATGTACTAGGAGGCTGCTTGTTTGTTCCCAGCTGCCCAGACCCAAAATAACCACACAGAAACTGTATAATTACATCACCACTTGGCCTTTTAGCTCTAGCTTCTTACTTACTATCTCCAAAATCTTAATTTAACCCATTTCTATTAATCTGCGTATGCCACATGGCAGTAGCTTACTAGCAAGATTCCAGCTCATCTGTTCTTGGTAGTGGCTATATGGCGTCTCACTGACTCCACCTTCTATCTCCCAGCATTCAGTTAGTTTTTCCTGCCTAGCTAAATTCTGCATTGCTAAAGGCCAAAGCAGTTTCTTTATTCATTACCCAATAAAAACAACATATAGACAGAAGGACCTCCTACACCATTTCCCTTTTTCTGTTTAAATAAAAAAGGAAGGTTTAAACTTTAACACAGTAAAATTACATATAACAAAACAGGTGTTGAGCAAGAATTACAGTTACAATATTTATGTCTACTTTTTTTAGAATAACTAAGAAAAACTATAGTTATGACTATCTATTCTTCAACTCCATCAAAGACTAGAGAGGAATATAATATTACCTAAGTTAACAGGAAGTGCATTGTAAGCAACTTCCAAAACTCTAGAATTGACAGAGACATCTCACTGCCTGGACAGCCACCCAAAGTTCTTCTATACCATTGAAGCATCCATCTTCAGCCTATAGGCCCATAATATCCAGCAGACTTTTCCACGAAGCAGGAAATTTGGAGATCTATTCTGTCTTGTAATGGCAAAGTCCATCAGTTGTTTTCTTCCATGTACTGCAGAATGTTTTGCAGACTCCTTCATGTAGCAGGAACCCCAAAGGACCATCTTACCTTTAGGTAAGTTCAGCAGTCATTTGTCTGTGGGTTCTGTTTGTCCCGTTTATACATCATAGCATCAAGCAGTCCAGGCAAAAGCAGTTTCTTACCCAAATGGCTAACCAGCACCATAAGAAGCTGCTTTAGTGCCCATCTTCCTATTGAAGTAGATTGGTGCTGCCAGGAGCAAATGAGTCTCATTGTCATGAAAAGTCCTAAGTTCTTAAAACATTTAAAATGCCATATTCTGTTAGTCTTTGAAAGATTTGAGGAATATCTATTTATCTGAAATACACCTCTGTACATTTAGAAAAATCTAACTAACATGACTACAAGCTAGTTTATTATAGATGACTGTTAACCTGTATTTTTAATTATACATTACATTTTTAAATGAGCTGCATAAACACAATACCTTAATCAAGAGCAGAAATATACATAGAACAAAATTGACCTTAAATTTGCATCAATAGACCAAGATCCATATCAGTGTGAATCTCTATAGCATATCCCCCTTTAAATGTCAAGAAACATTAATAGACAATATTTGAGAGTTCGGGTGTAGTTCTCTTCAAACTTCTTTCTGATTTTTGTTGAATAAAGTAATTTTTAGAGGTATGTATAGAAACTTTTCAGGGGATCTTGGTCCATCAAACCACGTTAGTCTGAAAGGATTCCACATGTTCTCATACTCTGTGGAAACAAAAGAAGAACCTCTTTTCCAAAGCAGCATATCCTTAGACCCAAATTTTGAAGCCAAGATACCTTTATGCTGGTTTAACTTACAAGTCTATACAATGAAATGTCTCTCTGTACTTAACTCTTTCACAGTCAAAAAAATTCAAAAACACAATAATATATATAATTCAGACTTTCTGTGTATATTTCATCTTTATGACTTATTTGTTTTTACTCTATTACTTTAAGTGATTTATTTTATTATATTTACTCCTTTAATCTATGACTGTCTGTACTCTGCCTATTTAAAAACTTTGGTTTTTTTATTAACCATTTACTTTCTTTTATAACTCTCTTTACTCTTTTTCTTATCTGTCCCAAGCATATATACATTTTTTAAACACACTGTGTCTTGTTTAGAATTTTTATGTCTAAATCAGTCCTATTGTGGATTTGAAATTCTTTTCTGATCAGGAGCCCACCTTAAAATGTTAAGTGTCATTACTAGGACTAAGGCTGCTTTGCCTTTTGGATCTGACCAGTCCCACATGATGGGCAGAGGTCTTTTAACATTAGTCATGCTCATACCCTCATTTTCAGACACATAGTGGGTCTATGTTGCCATTAAGCAAGTTGTAACACTTTGCTCACAAAACAACTTCAAGTATTTGGTTTCCTGAAAGAGTCAGAGTTTATGCTGGCAGCACGACCCAGGAAGCCACTGTTTCAAAATCATATAGCTGTTTTTCCTGCTATACACACTGCTGTACACACTGAATCAGTAAGATCTCTCTTAAGGGAGCCACAGAATGCCACCAGCAAGCAGAGCCCATCTGAAATTTTAAAAAATGCAGCTAAACTTTGCTTTTAAGTGTCTAGAATTCCTTTTCAAGCCCTCTCAGATTTTATGTGCATTTAGCTAGCACATGTTGGAGCGCCAATTTGTAGTAAGAGGCCACTTGTTTGTTCCCAGCTGCCCAGACCCAAAATAACCACACAGAAACTGTATTTATTAAATTACTGTCTGGCCTATTAGGTCTAGCTTCTTTCTGACTATCTCTTGCATCTAAATTTAACCAATTTCTATTAATCTGTGCATTGCCAGATGGCAGTGGCTTACCAGCAAGGTTCCAACTCATCTGTTCTCAGTAGCGGCTTCGTGGCATCTCACTGATTCTGCCTTCTTTCTCCTAGCATTCAGTTTAGTTTCCACTGCCTAGCTAAGTTACCCTTGCTATAGGCCACAGCAGTTTCTTTATTCATTAACCAATAAAGGTAACACATAGAAAGAAGGACCTTCTACACAGTGCTGTGGAAGCTCTTTCAACTCCTTCAACCAATAGCCTTTATGATGCCAGCCCACTTGGGTGTAGTCTTTTATACTATAAATGCAGCCATAAAGCATGCACTCACTCTCTTGCTTCTGGTTCTCATTTCCAGCTGCTAGATTCAGTTCCTGTTCCCTGTTTGGGCAGAGGACAGTGATCTGTGAGTCTTCCCTAAATAAATAACCCTTTATTATACACAATTCTGAACTAGTGTGCTATTTATTATTTTGTATCTTCTGCCATTATCTGGCACCCAACATGGGGCTCGAACCCATGACCCTAAGATTAAGCGTCTCATACTCCACCGACTGAGTATATTGTATCTTAGTGGCATTCAAGGTGACTCTGCAGTTATAAACAATATTAGATGAAATTATGAAGGCCCCTATCATAGTAATAATGGCTTGATAAAACAGAGACTTCAAATATCATATTTGCTCTGTCTCTGCTACTGTCTTCTGTGAAGAAAGGGTTCAGGAAGACATCCCTGGCTCTATGCCAGTACACATTCTTCAACTTTTCATCAGTTATACAACAGAAAACATACTAAGACGCCAGCATGTCTGTGGCCAAAATGATTGAGGGCCATAAGCAGGACTCAAAGAGCTATACAAATATGGTTCGTATTTGTTATGTTAAAGACTAATTACATAAATCAGAAAAAGTGTCCCCATCCACACAATATCAAGGCAATAAGGACTGAGAAATTCCCCACACAGGGTTTTATGTTTGTTTAACTTATTTTTACTTTTATTTTAAAAGTTTGCAAGAAAAATTCTATTCTTCATAGCACGTATAGTTACAACCACACCAATATGCAAATGGAGATAAAGGTTTTTATCTTGAGAATTCAGGAAATAGCTTCAAAGGTGCTTTGTACATCTTTAAATAAAAGAAAGTTACCACACAAGGTATGCCCCAGATGGTATTCATTACAATTAATGTTGTTACATAGTTTCAGAAAATGAATATGGATAAAGGACTTAGAAATTTATAATGTGTTTTGTTACTATTGTATTTTAGAACGTCCTGTTGTCCTGGTTTGAGAATGAAATGTGAGTCCAGTAACAGAGGTCAACATGTGCTGCTCTTAACCCCATAAGTAGAGGTGGGGTATCTCATTTCAGCAGCTCTGGGACTTAGATTGTTGGCATTGAAATGATGTAAATGCTATGGCATTAGTTTTAAAGTTCAATTTCAGATTACATTAAGAACACATACAGCATGAGACACTTTCCCTTATCCTACTAAAATATCTCAGAGTATTCAGCATGTTAAGTGAAAACCTTGTTTCTCAGTAGTCAGCAGAATAAATGTGGTCCTCACACACAGCCAGAAGAGGTCTAACATTCCCCTGCTGGTTTCCATTTGGGTTGCATAACCTCCACCACTGCCATCTATGCTTTAAATATCATCAGGTCCTCATTGGCCTGGGATTTTTTTGGACAACAAAAAATATATTTTGACCCTGCAGATTGGACTTAGAGGAACCTGGGACAAAAGGACTAATTTATGCATTTTACTTGTCCCATTTTCAAACATGTTCCTATTTAAGTTTAATGGCTGCTCTCAATCCTAATATCTGAAAATTTTAGCTGATTTCTTATCCACAGCAAAGACCACAGAGAATTTTGATCCAATTGCTAGTAAAGTCTTCTCAAAGGCTCTGCTACCATGAGGTATTAGTTTATGACATTATATTATTGCTGTGTTACCATAAGGTGCTAATTTATGTTACATCATTACTAAATAGTAATGTGAATTTTTGAATTTAGAAATTATTCAGTAGACAAGAAATGAACCAGGAGATTGACTTTTGAAAGGAGAGAGACTCACACAGAGTATTGTGTATTATGAATATATATGAAAAGCTAGAATGAGAAATTGAGCAAAATACTTAAAATTTAATGCTTTTATGGTGGTGACTTCAGTTGGTAGAGGACTTCATAAGCAAGCAAAAATCTTGAATTTGATTCCTAATATTCTTTTAAGATTAACATTAAATTTTTAGATATAAACTGGCAATATAATCAGTCTGCTCTTTATTTTGATTTCTTCTATTATAAAAACCTTAAGCAACAAAAGAGAGCCAGCTTTCAGAAATGACAAAACTATCCCCAATCATGGATATGTAGAATATTATCAAAAAATACAGAGGAAACAGCTCAACAGCTCAGTCAGTACAGTGCTTGCCTTTTTTGTTTTTTCTTTTGGTGGGGTGAATTTGAAACAGGGTTTCTCTTTGTGCTTTGTGCTTTGGAGCTTGTCCTGGAACTAGCTATTGTAGACCAGGCTTGTTTCAAACTCACAGAGATATGCCTGCCTCTTGAGTGCTGGGATTAAAGGTGAGTGCCACCACTGCCCAGAACAGCACTTGCCTTTTAAACACAAGGACCTGAGTTCAATACAAAGAACCCATGTGTAAAAATCCAAGCATGGTGGTTCACACTGGAGATGTAAACAGCTCCTAGATCTTGCTTGTTAGCCAACCTAAGCATACTTGTTGAGTTCAAATGAAAGACCTTATTTTTAAAAAATATACTAAGGAACAACAGTAGAGGTTTCCTTTAGTCTCTCTGTGTACATACCACATGAATGTCTGTATGCATCTGTACATTTATAAACAATCATGCATGTACCAACAAATATGTTTATACACCAATACAAATTATGACATGCTCCCTCTTTCCAAAAACTTATCTAAAGCAGTTTGGCAATCATGCTTCATAAAGTGGCTTAATAGACCAAAATAATATCATTGTAATTCAACAAAGATTTTTCTTTGTGTTCTATAGTTCACATATTCATTCATAGCTACAGGGACAGGCTCAGAATCTTGGGACAGAATCTCCAGACACTAGCTTATTGTGACTCTGCTTATGACCGAAATGTTGATTAACACTTCTGCCACACTATTGACAAACCCACACATTCTATACAGAAGACAAGTGTTTGGTTCCATAAATCACTAGAGTTTGAAGTTATATTGACCCAGCTCTGATGAAGACAACTGGCTTTTTTTATTTCTATTATATTTCCAAAAACTTCACTTATGAAGGGCCAGCTTTCTGATGAGAAAGTCAGGTCTCTCAGCCTCTTAAACAGAAAACTTGGGATTGTGAGCTGTGTGAGGGTAGCATATTAGTGTGGATGCCAAGAGCAAATGACTGTGCATTGATACACAGTAAAAATTCAGCAAGTTCAATGGTCCTCTAAATTTTGCATTTCATTTCTGGAGACCAAAATAGGTTCCTGTACTTATTTACTAACTAACATTTGTTCAGAGTTTTTAAAGAAAGAATTATAAATTATCAGCCAATATTCTGCCTGGATGTCTCTGTATTAAAGACTGAGCATTGCAATTTACTGGTGGATACTTGCTGCAATAGAAAATATTAACTTGTAAAAGTCGCTTGTAGTATCAAAAATTCTGTACATTATTTAACACAAAATTGGCAAAGTATTACCAGAGAACCTTAGACAAGATGACCTGCAAATGGATACAAATTCCTCATATGCATAACAAGATAATATTACTATTCTGAGCCCATCTCATTGAGATTTATTGAGAAAAAAACAAGGAAATCTGAATAACTTGAAAAGAGGAAAAATATTATTATGTTGCAGATACTTCTATAATAATCCATCTGTATTTACATAAAAATCAGTAAAGTTCCTGAATTATATCTTTCTAGGTTACAACTTCTACTCTCTTATCATCAGCCTTTGAGGCCATACTCTATTTCTTCCAGCAGTATAAACTTTCTTGCCAGGTGGTGGTGGCGCACACCTTTAATCCCAGCTTTCGGGAGGCAGAGGCAGGCGGATCTCTGTGAGTTCGAGACCAGCCAGGTCTACAAGAGCTAGTTCCAGGACAGGCTGCAAAGCCACAGAGAAACCCTGTCTCGAAAAACCAAAAAAAAAAAAAAAAGCTTTCTTCATTCAACCACGATTTCAACCTTTATATCAAGGCTATATTTCACATTTATAGAAAATTATGTTCTGTTCACCTGGGAGTGAGAAGAGGGATATAAGGGAGAAGAGTAGGTGGGGTAAGGGTCAACAAAATATAAATATGTATGTAAATTCCATTATGAAGCCCGCCACTTTGTAAGCTAATTAAAAATAAAAATTAAACGTCTTGTTTTGTGACTGAGATAGGAAGAGTCATTGGGGAAAACGGTATGGCTATTTGCCAAACATGGTATTATGTGAGATTATATTATATTTTTCATTCATGAGCTAGAAAGGGAGTTTTACACAGGAAGCAATTCTGAACAAAGATATAGAAATTTTGGGCACACACAAAATTGACTCCATTCCAAGAGGAAACATATATCCTAGCTGCTGGAAGAACCTACACAATTTCCTTTGCTGTTCAGACACTGGACATTCTCAACAAATCTTGCACCATAAATTGCCATATTCACTTGCTATTTTTGTGTTATTAAAGCAATTAGTGGAGGTAAAATTATTTTCTGTGTACAGGAAGAAAAATTTGTAAAACAGAGGGTTCTATTTGCATGGCAACTGAAGGAAGCAGCAGGGTGCCTTCAAAAATGAAATGATCCTGTTGGTCTGCTCTATGTCTCTGGACATCTGTAGTAGCATCCAGCCTTATCCAAATTAATCTAATTAGGGGACCTCATGCCACTTCTCTTATAGCTGTGTCTCTGTATCTCTCTCCTTTGTCTACTCTTATTTCTTTCATTCTATACTTCTATACTTCACAATGGTTATCTGTGCTCTCTGATTAGTTTTCAATGCCAGGAATGAACAAGCAGACTCCCCCGAACAAATTGTCACCAACATGGACAACTAAATCCACTTAAAAGCCTGAGAGAGCTTGGAAAGAAAATCTAGACACACACACACACAGAGAAAACAAAGGTTAGCTGCATTTTTTTTCCGCTTGGGCTGTTTGCTAGCAGGGTCCTTTAAGGGAGGTCTTCTTGATTCAGTGGTAGCAGAACAAAAACACAGAGTTTCCTAGTCTGTGCTGCCAGCACAAACTCTGGCTCTTTCAGAAGGCCAAGCACCTGAATGGGGCTTGTAGGCCGTGTGCTGCAAGTTACTTGGTATTATCATGGACCAAATGGTTACCATAGTGAGGAGGTGAGCGTGGCTCCCACCTGGTAGACTCAGAGGCAGTGAAGAGACCTCTGCTGTATTGGACTGGGCAGACTCAAAGGGCAAAGCAGCCTTGCCAAGCTGCTTAGCATTTAAAGAAGTGGCCCTGATCAGAAAAGGATTACAGATGCACAATAGGACAGTTTTAGACATAAAAGACCTCTAAACAAGACACAGTATATTTTAAAAATATATGTAGACTTGGAGAGAGAGGAAAAGGAGTAAAGAGAGTTATGAAAGAAAGTAAATGGTTTAGAAAAGTAAGACAAAGTCTTTAAAGAGACAGAGTACAGATAGTCATAGATGAAAGGAATAAAGAATAATAAGCCATGTAAAGATGGAATATAAACAGAGTGTATGGATTATGTATACTATTGTTATTTGACTGCAAAGGAGCTAAGTACAGAGCGATATTTTATTGTGTGGGCTAGTAAGCTAAACCAGCATATATATCTTAAAGGTATCTTGACCTCAAAATTTGGGCCTAAGGATTTGTTGCTTTGGAAAAGAGGTTTTTCTTTTGTTTCCACAGAAGATGACTACTAATGAAATCCTTCCAGACTAATGTGGTTTGGTAGACAAACCCTCCCCTGAAAGGTCACTGTAGACACCCAAAAAAATTACTTCATCCAACAAAAAGCAGGAGGCAGTTTGTAGAAAATGATGCCCAAATTCCCAAATATTGTTTATAAATGTTTGTTTACATTTAAATGGGTATATAGTATTGAGATTACTTTGCTTTGGAATGGATCTTGGTTTATTGATACTTTTTTTTAGATTTATTTATTTATTATGTACACAGTGTTCAGCCTCCATGTATGCCCACAGGCCAGAAGAGGGCACCAGATCTCATTACAGATGGTTGTGAGCCACCACATGGGTTGCTGGGAATTGAACTCAGGACTTCTGGAAGAGTAGTCAGTGCTCTTAACCTCTGAGCCATCTCTCCAGCCCCTATTGATACAATTTTAAGGTCAATATTGTTATATGTATATTTCTGCTCTTGATTAAGGTATTGTGCTTGTACAGCTCATTTAAAAATGTAATGTATAATTAAGAAATGCAGGTTAATGGTCATCTATAACAGTCAAGCTTGTAGTCATGTTAGTCAGGTTTCTTAAATACATAAAGATATAGTTCAGTTAGATAGATTATCTTCAACACTACAGAAAACGGCATTTAAAATTTTTTAAGAACTTAGGACTTTTTATAACAGTGAGACACATTTGCTTCTGGCAGCACCAATCTACTTCAAAAGGATGATGGGCATCGAAAAGTCTCCTCATGGAGTTTGTTAGCAACTTTGGGAAGAAACTACTCTTTCCTGAACTGTTCGCAGGACCCAAAGAAAAATGAGTGCTCTAGCTGCCTAAAGAAGGAAAGACAGTCTGTAGTAAGAGGCACATGGGATGCATTCCTGGCACCTAGTTTCTGGCGCAGGACCCCTTGTCCCTCCTGGCTCCCAGTGTGTACCCGAAATAATTACTTGGAAACTGTACTCATTTAAATACTGCCTGGCCCATTATCTCCAGCCCCTTATTGGCTAACTCTCACATACTATTTTAGCCCATCACCATTAATGTGTATCACCACTTGAGTTTGGGGCTTACTGGCATGAGTCTAACAAGTGTCCATCTTGGGCCAGAGAAGCATGGCATCTGCCACACTGCCTTCTCTCTCATAGCATTCTGTTCTGTCTACTCCACCCACCTAAGGGCTGCCCTATCAAAAGGCAAGGCAGTTTTCTTTATTTAACCAATGAAAGTAACACAATACAGAAGGCCCTCCTACACCATTTCCCCTTTTTCTGTTTAAACAGAAAAGAAGGCATTAACTTTGACATAGTAACATTACATATAACAAAACAGTTATCAAGCAAAAACTACAGTTACCATATTTAGAGCTATTTTATCTTTTATCATAAGAATGGAAAACTATATCCATTCTTCAACTTCATCAAAGACTCCAGAAGGATATAACATTACCTAAGTAAACAAGAAGTAAGCAACTTCCAAAACTCTAGAAATGACAGAGACATCTCGCTGCCTGTACAGTCACCCAAAGTTCCTTTGTATGTTGGGGCATCCATCTTCAGTCTACAGGCCCATATTATCCAGCAGACTTTTCCATGAAGCAGGACAATTCAAAAACAATTCAGTCACTTTCTTCTGTATCCTGCAGAATGTCTTGCAGACTCCTTCATGAATCAGGAACCCTGAAGGATCATCTCACCTTTAGGCAAGTTTAGCAGTCCTCTCTCTGCGGGTTCTTTGTGTCCAGTTTATGCAACAGTCCAGGCAAGAGCAGTTTCTTGCCCAAATGGCAATCAAACTTCATAAGGAGTCTCTTCGATGCCCGTATTCCTCTTGAAGTAGCATCCAACATGGGGAACCAGATGAAGAAGAGTTAAGTCAGCACAAATCAATAACCAAGCCAGCTCAATAGGAACAGGTATTTTTAGTGAAAGAAAAAGGGGGGAACTCATGCCACAGTCCTATCCGTCCTGCAGACACTGCATGGAGAGCTCATACCTGTGTTCTCTCAATTTTCTACCTGGGGTCCAAGTGGCCACACCCCAACTTGATGTGATTGGCTAGTGGCTTTTCCCCCATCAGACAGTCCTTTGGGGTTACTGCTTCACAAAGGAGTATGCAAAACATTCTTCAGGACATAGAAGAAAGTGACTGACAACCTGCCAATATAAGTGAAACTGTCTTTGAACCTTCCTACTTCATGGAAAATTCTGATGGATACTATGGGCCTGTAGGCTGAAGATGGGTGCCTGCAATGTTACAGAAGGACTTTGGGGCTTGTCCCATGGAGCCGAGCGGACAACTCTCAGTAAGTCCGCCCTTGGGACTGGGAAATCCCCGGGTGAGGAAGGAGCCCAACCAGCTTCCGCAGACTCATCCGGACCCTGGTAATTGGGCCCCAGCCCATCCTTAAGGCTTTCTGGCCACTTAGGGCCCCTCTCTACTGGCTTTGCTGCTTATCCCAACCCTGCTCACCCCCGGGCATCCCTTTTCATCTGCTTGGTCCTAGCTGCACCTGAATTCAGCCTATCTGGGCTGAGGCCTTGGGGGAAGGGTGAGCCCAAAGCTAGAGGGCCCCCCTTGTCAAACGGAGCCGAGAGGAGCAGAGCGGGCAACTCTCAGTAAGCCCGCCCTTGGGACTGGGAATCCCTGGGCTAGGAAGGAGCCCAACCAGCTTCGGCAGATTCATTCAGATCCCAGCGGATACGCCCGGACAGAAGGACCAAGCCACCGAGACTCTCCATAACACATTTGAAGGAAGAGATGGGCAGGCACCAATCAAAGAATTAATCCAACAACCTGAAAAGCAACATGATAACACCAGATTCCAGTGAATATGGAACAGGAAAACCCAAGCAACCTATCCCAGAAGAAGTAGAAGAAATTTACTTTAAATGTAACTTTATGAAAGTTATAGAGACCTTTTAAGAAGAGGTGAAAAACTCCTTTATAGAAAGGGATGAGAAACTAACAAAAAGTTAGAAGAAATGAATAAATTTCTCAAAGATACCCTAAAAAACCAAGAAAAAGCAATCAAACAGGTAACTGAAACAGTTCAAAACTTGAAAACTGAAATGGAAGCAATGAAGAAAACACAAACCAAAAGACGGCGGGAAATGGAAAATCTGGAAAAACGAACAGGAGCCACACAGACAAGTATAACCAACAGAATACAAGAGATAGAAGAAAGAATCTCAGGCGCAGAAGATACGATAGAGAAAATAAACTCAGTGATAGAAGAAAACAACAAATCCAACAAATTCGCAACACAAAACATCCAGGAAATCTAGGACACAATGAAAAGACCAAAGAATAATTGGGGTAGAAGAAGGAGAAGAATTCCACTCCAAAGGCCCAGAAAATATAAACAACAAAATTATTGAAGAAAACTTTCCGAACCTAAAGAAGGATATTCCTATGAAGGTTCAAGAAGCATACAGAACACCAAATAGGCTGGATATAAAAAAAATTATGCCCTCGCCATATAATAATCAAAACACAAAACATACAGAATGAAGAAAGAATATTAAGAGCTGCAAAGGAAAAAGGTCAAGTAACATATAAGGGTAAACCTATCAGAATTACACCTGACTTCTCTATGGAAACCATGAAAGCCAGAAGGTCTTGGATAGATGTGCTGCAGAGACCATGGATGCAAGCACAGACTACTATATCTAGCAAAGCTTTCTTTCACCATCGATGGGGAAAACAAGATATTCCAGGATAAAAACAAATTTAAGCAATATGTAGCCACAAACCCAGCCTTACAGAAAGTACTAGAAGGCAAACCACAACTAAAGGAAGCAAACAACACCCATAATAACACAGACATCTAACAACCCTACACCACCTCAACTCAAAGAAGGGAGACACACAAACCCTACCACAAAAAAGAAATTAACTGGTATGAACAACCACTGGTCATTAATAACGCTTAATATCAACGGACTCAACTCACCTATAAAAGGACACAGGTTAAGAGAATGGATACAAAAACAGGATCCAACATTCTGCTGTTTACAAGAAACACACCTCAACCACAAAGACAGATATTATCTCAGAATAAAGGGTTGGAAAAGGTTTTTCAATCAAACGGCCCTAAGAAACAAGAAGGTGTGGCTATACTAATATCTAACAAAATCAACTTCAAGCTAAAATCAATCAAAAGAGATGGAGATGGACCCTTCATACTCACAACAGGAAAGATTTATCAAGATGAAATCTCAATCCTGAATATCTATGCCCCTAATATAAAAGCACCTACATATGTAAAAAAAAAAATTACTAGGACTCAAAGCACACATCAAACCCCACACACTAATAGTAGGAGATTTCAACACTCCTCTCTCACCAATGGACAGTTCAACCAGACAGAAACTTAACAAAGAAATACGAGAACTAACAGATGTAATGAATCAAATGTCTTTAATAGACATCTATAGAACATTCCACCCAAACAGGAAAGAATATACCTTCTTCTCAGCATCTCATGGAACCTTCTCGAAAATTGATGACATATTGGTAACAAAGCAAACATCCACAGATACAAAAAAGTTGGAGTAATCACCTGTGTCTTGTCGGATCACCATGGAGTAAAGTTAGAATAACAACAATTCCACCAACAAAAAGCCTGGAAACTCATGGAAACTGAACAGTCAAATACTGAACCACTCCTGGGTCAAGGAAGAAATAAAGAAAGAAATTAAAGTCTTCCTTGAATTCAACAAAAATAAAGAAACAACATACACGAACCTATGGGACACTATGAAAGCAGTGCTAAGAGGAAAGTTCATAGCACTTAGTGCCCACATAAAGAAAACGGAGAAAGCACACATTAGTGACTTAACAGCACACCTGAAAGCTCTAGAAAAAAAAGAAGCAGACTCACCCAGGAGGAGTAGAAGACCCCAAACTGAGGGCTGAAATCAACAAAATAGAGACACAGAAAACAATCCAAAGAATCAATGAAACAAAGAGCTGGTTCCTCGAGAAAATCACCAAAAGCGACAAACCCTTATCCAAACTAATCAAAAGGCAGAGAGAGAACACTCAAATTAACAAGATCAGAAATGAAAAGGGGGAACATAACAACAGACACTGAGGAAATTCTAAGAATCATTAGGTCTTACTACGAAAGCCTGTATGCCAAAAAATTGGAAAATGTACAAGAAATGGACAGTTTTTTTTAGATAAATACCACATACCGAAATTAAATCAAGACCAGGTGAACAGTTTGAATAGACCTATAAGTCGTGAGGAAATAGAAGCTGTCATCAAAAACCTCCCAACCAAAAAAAGCCCAGGACCAGATGGTTTTAATGCAGAATTCTACCAGAACTTCCAAGAAGAGCTAATACCTATACTCCTTAAGGTGTTTCACATAAAAGAAACAGAAGGGTCAATGCCAAACGCATTTTATGAAGCTACAATTACCCTGATACCAAAACCACACAGGGACACAACCAAGAAAGAGAATTATAGACCAACCTCACTTATGAATATAGATGCAAAGATTCTCAATAAAGTACTGGCAAACCGAATCCAAGAACACATCAAAAAAATCATCCATTATGATCAAGTAGGCTTCATCCCAGAGATGCAGGGCTGGTTCAACATACAAAAATCTATCAATGTAGTCCATCATATAAATAAACTGAAAGAAAAAAACCATATGATCATTTCATTAGATGCTGAAAAAGCATTTGACAAAATTCAACACTCCTTTATAACGGTCTTGGAGAGATTAGGGATACAAGGATCATATCTAAGTATAATAAATGCAATATGTAGCAAGCCAACAGCTAACATCAAATTAAATGGCAAGAAGCTCAAAGCGATTACACTAAAATCAGGAAAAAGACAAGGCTGTCTACTGTCACCATACCTCTTTAATATAGTGCTTGAAGTCCTAGCAATAGCTATAAGATAAAATAAGGAGATCATGGGGATTCGAATTGGAAAGGAAGAAATCAAACTTTCGTTATTTGCAGATGATATGATAGTGTACATAAGTGACCCCAAAAACTCTACCAAAGAACTTCTACAGCTGATAAATACCTTCAGTGAAGTGGCAGGATACAAAATAAACTCAAAAAAAATCAGTAGCCCTCCTATACACCAAGGATAAAGAAACAGAGAGGGAAATCATAGAAATATCACCTTTCATAATAGCCACAAATAGCATAAAGTATCTTGGGGTAACACTAACCAAGGAAGTGAAAGATCTATTTGACAAGAACTTTAAGACCTTGAAGAAAGACATCGAAGAGGATACCAGAAAATGGAAGGATCTCCCATGCTCCTGGGTTGGAAGGATCAAAATAGTAAAAATGGCAATTCTACCAAAGGCCATCTATAGATTCAATGCAATCCCCATCAAAATCCCAACAAAATTCTTCATAGAATGAGAGAACAATAACTAACTTT
>PVIU01007768.1:0-77464 GCA_004026605.1 Ondatra zibethicus
CACACATGTACAACATCCCCAAAATGCACATCCAGCAAAGCATAACCTTGTTGCTGAAGGCTAAGGACCCACTCACATATACATTAAAAAAAAGACTTTGTTTTATCAAAGTAATAGCTAAAAGGGTTAAAAAAAATTAACTCCTCAAGCTGTAGGGAAAGGTAAATCATGTCTTGCCTTAGACTCAGCGATCAGCTCAATGGAGCTAAATTAGCAAAACACTCCCTTGGCGTTTAAATTCTCTTTTCCCTTTCTTTTCCCCTTGCTAAGCAGAGTAGGGGTGAAGTGTAATAAGTCAAAAGACAAAGCAGCTTCAAAACAAAATCGGTTATTTGTAAACAATCCTTGGGGGGAATTTTCCCCTCCTCTCCACACCACCCCAAGAAAAACAGCCCTGCCAGTTATAATAGAAAGCCGGTAAAGACAAATCAATTAGCTTGCTAATTTCTCCCCCTCTCATTTATTTAGCGCTGCACTGTATTTGTCGTAATTGACTACAATTATGTTAATTACTAACTCCAGCATAATTACTATATTTATTGTCATTGAGCATGCGATGTACCCACAGCAAAGCTGCCGTTTGTCGGGCATCAAGCAAGCAAACTGTCGAGAGGTGATTCTCCGCAAACTGGGAGATGTGGCTCCCAGAAATGAAAAGGGCAAAAGAGATTTCATGCAATGTTAGTTTGAAAGCACTGGTTCATTAAGGATATTAATTTTCTGATAACTACACATTTAAGCGTGACACACTCCGTGCGCAGTATCTACAGGATTTCGCAATTATTAATGTGTGACAGTTTCAAATGCTAAGTGAATCAATTAAACAGCAGCATTCACAATCTGAGAAGAGATAACTGCTTCCTAACCACCTAAGACTACAATTTTCACATGACAAGAAAGAGCCATTGAGGCGCCTTCAAAACCTGACAGGTCAAGAAAGAAGTTTGAAACAAAGGCACCTCCAGCCATCCTCTCCTATTTTACTTGTCAGCTCAACTTCGCTGGTGTCTCCCCCAGAAATGCATCACATGCCAGCTGCCACAAGGTGATTTTTCATGTCTTGTCAAAGAAATCTTTTATTCTATTTGCTCTGCATTAACATGTTACATTTATTGATCAAGGGCCTGTTCGGCAGCCGCAGCAGGGCACTGAGCTCTCCATGCCTACGGGGCTTTGATGTCCCGGTGACATTCGAGCCCGAATAATGCACATACTAAATGGATTTAATGCAGAAATGTGTTTGGGCCTGACAGTTACATTAATAACAGCCCCTCACACTGATAAATATGCAATTGCTACTATTAAGAGTTACCCAATTATGGGGAAAATATTTCTCTACCTTATAAATAAATCCATCAACGAGGGAAAAAAAGTTTTAACAATGGTGCATTTTCTTAAAAACACTTCTCCAGAAACAGGAGACCAACTGTGTGGGGGCTAGAACCCCCCACTTTCGCTCTCCCTTCCAATTGTTTTTAATAAGTCTTGCTTTGTCTAAAGAAAGGTTGGGGATTTTTTTTTCTTCTTTTAAACCTTTTTTGTTGGTCTGTGTTATGCCCATCTCTTATTTCTGCATAACCAGAGAAAAAGCAGACACCCTTGCGAATGAAGAATGGGGTTCTGTGTAAAGTCAAGAGAGGAGCTTAGGGGAGATGGGGGTGTGGTCACAGCTGATCTCCATAATGATAGGTCTGGGAAAGGAACCCTACAGAAAACCTGAGCATGTATATGTATCTCATTCTGCACCCTAAGTGACCTTGTGCTATAGCAGTGATGAGGTAAGAAAGAGAAAGTAGCTGGGACAAAAAGTCTCACCCGGGGAGAATTTGTCGTTATTATATTCCTACAATTAGACACAGACACCCAGGCAAAAGGAGGATAATGGCTCCCTTTCATCATTCAGGAGCATGGAACAGCTAAAGTCACCAATAAGCAGTGCCTGAGATGAAGGAGGCTTTTCAGATACAGAGTGTGAGTCCATGTACAAGGAAACACACACACACGCACATGCAAGCACATGCATACATGCGCATACACACACACACACACGCACGCACACGCATGCATGTGCACACGCACGCATACTCGCACATACACATACACATGCATGCACACACACATCTTGTCCATTGTTGCATGGCTGGAGCAATAAGACTGAGTCATTTTTCCCAGAACCGTGACCTTGGCCTTACGCCAGACGATACAACCCGATCTGAGAAGAAACACATCCCAGGGTGCATCCTCTGGGAGCCCTTGCTTCTGGGCCCACCTGGGCCTCCTGGGTATTGCTACACTAAAATTTCCAAACTAGAGCCAGCTGAGCAAAAGGAGAGGAAAGAAAGAAGGACGACATCCAGTGTGGCTCTGGCTGAGGCCTCTGGGGTCCTGAGGGTGTACTGGAAACCTGCTATAGCCATTTCTACTGGCTTTGGGGATTTAACCGGAAAAAAGAAACACCACTCCCACAGGAAAGCAAAAGTTTACAAGTCATGCTGTGTCCTTGTGCAAAGATATAAATAAATAAATAAATAAATAAATAAATAAATAAATAAATAAAGTACAAGTTTGTATCATAAAAGCAGTTTAGAAAAACTATAAAGCCAAAGCCAGACACAGGTACATATAATCCCAGCCCAGGTACTTGTTTAACCATTGGTATGAGCTGAGGCATCTGGGCTTCCCTGGGCCTCAGCTGCTTCATGTGTGAAAATGTGGGTTCTAATAGTTTCATTTGAACACTGTTGGAGGACTACAGTAGAACGCACATGGGAAGTGTCCTGCCCAGCATTGGAAGGAATAAGGCCTGCACAAAGTCAGCTGCTATCTGCTAACTAGAGAATAAACACAATTGCTGAAACCATTTGTTCAACTCCCCATGATTGGACTCCTTGGAGAGAAGACCACTAACATCTCCATATTTCCTGCCAAGTTTGATTTACCATGAAGCCATTTAGGGAACCATTCTATAAAAGCTGTCTCCAAAGCATCCACAGGTCCTCAGCAGAACACACACGCAGGGGAAGAAGGTGGGTTCTCTTTGTCCCAGATAAATACTTTCAGCATCCCTAGCCTTATGCACTAAATAGAAGTAGAGCTACCATCACCATCACCATCACCACCATCACCATCACCATCATCACCATCACCACCACCATCATCACCATCACCATCAAAACCATCACCATCATCACTACCATCACCATCATCATCACCATCACCACCATCATCACCATCATCACCATCACCACCATCACCACCATCATCACCACCACCACCATCATCACCATCACCACCATCACCATCATCACCATCACCACCACCACCACCATCATCACCACCACCATCACCATCACCACCATCATCACCACCATCACCACCACCACCATCACCACCATCATCACCATCACCACCATCATCACCATCACCACCACCATCACCATCACCATCATCACCATCACCACCATCACCACCATCACCACCATCATCACCATCATCACCATCACCATCACCACCACCACCACCACCATCACCACCACCACCATCATCATCACCACAGCAACAAATTGCCTCCTGCAGCAGCATACTCTGTGGTGTGGAACCTGAAGACCCAGTGACAGGAAAGTATGAAAGTATAACAGGGCTAAAGGCTCTGACCTTTCTTCCTACCCTGCCCATCCCCAAAGCACCAAAGCCACCCTGATTTAACATGAAGGGCAGCATCACAGACACTTTGACCCCCACAATCACATCCCCTGAACAGACAGCAGGGCAGAGAGACAGGTAGAGCTATGAGGCCTTACCTCAGGTTCCAGGGGGAGAAAAAATACTTCAATGAAAATAAAAGTTGATGCTTAAAATTCTAGGCATTTCTAATTCTAGAGACAACTACTACTTCCTGTAAGAAATAGGCAACAGGGTCATCCCTGAGAAAATGGAGCTCAGAAATTACCTGCTCCCTGGCTGACCACCACTTCCCAAGAGTCTGCCCCTCTGTGGCCCAAAACCTGCTAGGCCCAGTGGGTAGAAGTCCAGGAAGCCAGGAAGACTTGGAAAGGGGCTGACAAGGGGAAAACACCATGGCAACCATGCATGGGGCTGATACCTGCTCTTCCTAGCCTAATGCTAGCAAACAGTTTTCTGTCTCTGTGAGTCATTCCAGAAAGTATTGGAAGTGCAGAAATCAGAGTCTTAACAGCTGAGGTGTTACATATACGACCTGCCAGGTGTCTGTGCATTTTGCCTTTTGATTTTATGTTTGTTTGATTGCTGGAGAGACTTGAATGGTCAGTAATACTCTTAGACCAAAAAAGGTTTTTGTGTCCTGTCATTTTTAACAATATTGCTCACCTCAGAGGGGATGCTGGTTTCAATGCATGCAGAACATTGAGGTTAAATAATTTATTGGTGACACCACACTATAGGGAATGTATAGTCTCTCTTCATTAACAACACCCCATCCAGGATCACTCTGTGACCCAGGAAAAACCTGAACACCTGGATTTCAGAAATAATTTACGCAAGGCCCTCATCTATAAAGATACTATTTAACAAAAACCCAGTGCCAACAGAGCATGCGCCAACAGAACATTGTGTCCATTGAAATATCACAGTAGCCATGCTTATTGAAGATCTAGTTTGTCCCAACAATTTAGTAGGGATGCTACACATAGCACTTAACATTTTAGCATACAGACCAAAGCAAGTAAAACATGGAGTCAGAAACAGAAGCAGGTCAAGCCAGAGTGGTCTAACCCCAAAGGCATTCACTGCCCATCTTCCCAAGTCAGCTGGCCCAGTTCTGCCCGACTGTCTACAACATGGACCAGGGAAGTGGAGTGTACCTGTCTCTGAAGAGGCTGTGACAATGTGCCAGATGCCCGCCTCATGGCATGTAGCCAGCTGCGTGGAGAGAGCAAAGCCACTGATTCTTCCCTGGAACTGCGCAAACCGTCCCCTCCCTCCAGTCCTTTCCACCCCCTCACGGCACAAGACAGGAGAGCAGCACGCAACTTCCCATCAGAAATTTTCTTCTAAGCAATTTCCCACCCAAAACATTTATCAGTGGTGCTAAATAAGATGCGACCGCAAACAATTTAATTTTTAAAATGTAAGCTTCCTGTTGCCATAGATCAATTAAACTCTCTCACTTTTATTGCCAGATTGACATGGGCGTATTTATCAGTGTTTAGCACAGGAGCTCTGCTCTGCCTGCTCTGTTCAACAAGCCCAGCTGGCACCCTCTGAAAACACTCAGGGCCTTTGGGGACGCAGAATGGGGCCATAAGGGAGACTCCAGTCAGAACAGGAAAATGGAAGCTAGGGCAACTCATCCGCAGCTCCCTTTGCCTTGTGCAGATCCAGGAGCCAGCTGGCTAAGACAGGATTCTCTTCACCAACCCAAAAAGTTAAAGTAGGACAAGGGGTGGCTCAAGGAAGAACTGGGAATAACAGGCATTCATAGAATTTATGAGGGCAATCTGACATCTATACCAAAGCCCTTCCTTAGAAAGTTGTTCAAAGTAACTCATCAGAGAGATGTTCATCAATGAACATTGTAAAGGCATTTATAATTGAGTTATCTCCAATGGAAAAATTTAGAAGCAACATAAGTATCCAATACTAAGGAATGTTTTAAGGTACCATGAAAAAAATGTTATATAAAGGCCTACTAGATGACTTAGTGGGTGAAAAAAGAATGAACAGACAATCCCATTTACAACTTAACTGAAAGAAAAAATAAAATACCCAGTGATAAATTTAATTGAAAAATTAAAAGATCTACTCACTAAACACTATAAAACACTACTGAAAGAAATTCAAGACAATACAAAAACTGGACATATAGTCTGGGTTTATAACTTGATGAGCTGTTAAAGGGACATATACTTAGAACGAATATCAGATTCAATATAATCCCGACCAAAATCCCAACAAGATTTTTCACAAAATCCAGATGACCCCCAAAAGACTCCAAATAGACAATGTGATCTTGAGCAAAAGGAAGAAAAGTTGAGCTAACAAACTACCTAATTTCAAAATACACTACAGAGATAGTTACCAACGCAATACAATACTAGCCTAAGGCAAACATATAGAACAATGGAGCACAATACAGCACCCAGACATAAATCCATCCATTCATGATTAACTGCTCTCAATAAAGGCACCAAGACCACACCAGGAGACCGGATGGTCTCCTCAATATGAGACTTAAACACAAAACTTGAAACTGCAAGACTACTAGAGTAAAACACAGAGCAATTATTTCTTTTTTAAATTTTTTCTATTTTTTGAATTTATAATATAATTTTATCATTTCTCCCTTTCTTATCCTCCCTCCAAGTCCATTTACCTTCTTTTGCTCTCTCTCAAATTCAAGGCCTCTTTTTCTGTGACATATACAAATGCGTATATACATGACTACTCCTAAGTAACAAATACAACCTGTTCAGTCTACATAATGTGACTTGTATGTGTGTTTTCAGGGCTGGTCATTTGACATTGGATAGCAGTCAGAGTGCTCTTCCCTGAGGAAGACTGTTTCTCCCACTCTCCGCATTCCTCCGCTGCCTATAGTTCTTCATCTAGAGCTGAGGCCTCCTGGGCGTCCCCATTCCATGTTAGCCTGTCTATTGATGCTGTCCTTGTTCAAGCCTTCTCTGTGCAGCCATGCTGGTGAATCGTCAAAGGTGTAGCTTCTCTAACATTTCTAGGGCAATAGTAGACTACAAGTGTTTCTTTGAGGGGGAGTTACACATGTGTTATAATGCATGCGTAGAGGTCAGAGAGCAACTTGTAGGAATCAGTTCTCTCCTTCCACTGTGTGGGTCCTAGGGCTCAAACTCAGGTCATCAGTTCTGGTGGTCAAAGACTTTACCCGTTGAGCCATCTCATTGGCCAAAAAAACTAATTCTTAATGTTGTTTGGGCAATGATTTTTTTAAGGTACTCCACCAATGGCAAAACCAGACAAATGAGGTTCCATCAAAGTTTGCAAATCTTTCACACTAGCAGTCATCATAAGGGAAGATAACTTCTGCACTATTTGTATGCCATGGTTTTGTATTTGTATGCCAGGCTTTCCAGCCATCTTTGCAGAACTGCTGAGACAACCAGCTTAAAAGGAAAGGTTTCTTCTAACTCAAAGCCTTGGAAGTTCTAGTCCATAGCCAATGAGTCCTCCTGCTTTGGGTGTTCTGGTCCACAACCAACGAGTCCTCCTGCTTTGGGACATATGGCAAGGTAACCTCATGGCAGAAGTGTACAGCAGAGGAAATCTGTTCATATCCCCAGTAGCCTAACACCGCCTGTTGTGGAATATTATTTTAAGATGTGTTACATTTGTTTATGCTATGGAACATTAGTTTTAATGATGCAAAGATGTGTTGCATTCTTTTATGTTGCATTTGTTTAACTCTGTGAAACTGTGTCTAAAACACCTGATTGGTCAAATAAAGAACTGAATGGCCAATAGCAAGGCAAGAGAAAGAATAGGCAGGATTGTCAGGCAGAGAAAATAAACAGGAGAGATCTGGGAAGAAAGATGGGGGAGAGAGCAAGAGGAGGAGAGAAAGACTCCAGGTGCCAATCACCTAGCTACACAGTAAGTCACAGAGAAAGAAGAAAGGTATACAGAAATAGAGAAAGATAAAAGCCCAGAGGCAAAAGATAAATGGGATAATTTAAGTTATGAAAAGTTGGCTAGAAACAAGTCAAGCTAAGGACAGGTTTTCTTAAATAAGAATAAGACTCTGTATGTTATTTATTTGGGAGTTAGGCAGTGACCCCCATAAGAAACAAAGAGCCAAAGAGCAAAGAGTAAAAGAATAAAATACCAAATACAACCTCTCATTAGGTCCTACCTCCCAAATGTTCCACAGCCTCCAAAGAGGTAGTAGCCCCAAGAAATAGAGTCCCCGAGGCTGGGGACTGGACCCTTATCCAAAGCATGACAGCATAAATATGAGATTTGTATCCAAAATATATAAGGAACTCAACTCAATAGCAAAAGATCATCATAATAATAATAACCTTATATAAATAAGCAACAGATTTGAATAGACATTTCTCAAAAGAAGACATGCAGATAAACAAATAAATAAATTTTACCATCACTAATTGTCATGGTGAATCTTGGTTGTCAAGGTGAGTAAGCCTGGAATCAACTAAGAGATTATTCCCATGCTTACTAAACTACTCAAAACAACCAAGATACAGAACAAACCAGTTGTCCACTGACAGTTGAGTGGGATTTAAAATGTGATGCTAATATGAACTCCATAGAATATTATTTACCTTTAAAAATAAGAACATTTGCTACATTGTGAGTGGGTCTGAAGGACATTGTGCTATGTAAAAATAAGACAGACACAGAAAGAGACAGATGCATCTCACACATGGAATCTGAGAAGTCTAACTCATGGAAGCAAAGACTAGAATGGTGGTTACCAGGCTGAGAACAGGGAATTTGGGAGATATTAGTCAAAGACAAAATGATTCAGTAACAAGACATGAGTGAGTACCAGTGAATAAATGAAGCTAGAGCCTTCATTCATAACACAAACAGAAGGAAAAACATCCAAAATGAACCACAGACTTAATCATTGGCCAGTCTACCATGTGGTGAGTAGGTTAATATTGCTGGATTATGTACTTGATATTCACTAGAACATTAGGTCTTTAATGTTCTTACAGCAAAAAGATATTTCTCTGTGTGTGATGTGTGTGTGTGTTTGAATATGGTAACCATATTGCAATGTATATCATATTGTACATGGTAAGTATATGTAATTTTAGCTGGCAGATGTATCTCAGTAAAGCTAGAGGAAAGGCAAGAAATTCACATTAGTGTCTCCATACAACATCTCCAGATATAGAACTCAGCACAAAAATTGAGACCTAGTTAAGTGTGCAGAGCAGGAATGGGAGGCCAAAGGACAGACATGCAGAATTCTATCCCATCGTTTGCAAGCTTGATGCTTTGAAATGTTGCGTAACATGTAGGCCTTCAGCTATTAAAAGTTAAATAAACCCCTTTCTGCAAAACAAATTGTGGCCCAACACACAGATTGCAGCTGACCTTGCAACCTAGAGGAGTGCAAAAGTTTCATTGCTCTGAAACACACACAGGCACGCACGCACATGCATGGACGCATGTGAACACTATGACTATAGTACATAATAATAATGTATTTAACTTCGGAGAGGTGTCCAGAACAGGGCCAAACAGGCTGCCAAGAAGCATAATTGCAAGCAGGGGCCATGGGGCAATCAACTCGGAAATGTGGTCTCTACTACCCCATGGATATGGTGGGGTGGGGTGTGTCTAGAGAGAAACTTCTGAATAAAAGGTACTTAACACTACATCTTGCTGGGCAGTGGTGGTGCACGCCTTTAATCCCAGCACTTGGGAGGCAGAAGCAGGCGGATCTCTGTGAGTTCGAGGCCAGCCTGGTCTATAAGAGCTAGTTCCAGGACTGGCTCCAAAGCTACAGAGAAACCCTGTCTTAAAAACAAAAAAACAAAACTATTTCATTTGGATTTGTAACGATTTTTTTAGCTTTTAGTCAGGACCTCGCTATATAGCTCAGGGTAACTTTGAACTTACTCTCTAGTCCAGACAGACCTCAAACTTGCAATTCTCCTGCCTCAGCCTCCCAAGTATTAGGATGATTACATATTCAGGCCACCGTGCCCAGCCTCGTTTGAGGCTTTAGATTTTTTTTTATTAACTTTTTATTAATTCTTTGAGGATTTCATGCAGACCTTCGATGTATTTGGGTCATACTCATCCTGACTCCCCTGCTACTTCAGGACCTACCCACAGCCTCCCATCCCTCCCACACCCGCATTCGCCCACTGAACCTGGAACCACCCGATTCACCTAGACTGGCCAGCCAGCAAGCCCCAGGAATCTCCTGCCTCCCCAGTGCTGGGCCTCCAGGTGTGCACTGCCACACCTGGCTTCTTATACGGGTTCGGGAGATAAAGTCAGAATCTCATGCTCCTTCCTGAGTGAGCCATCTCCCCAGCACTGACCCCTGAAACCTGGCACACTTAGGTCTTCCTGTCATACAACCAAATCCTTTAAATGTGAGCTAGCCACCTCCTATTCTTCCTCTCTCTCTATTCTCCTGCTCTCTCATTATTACTTTTTAAAGAAGAGGAAGTTTAGTAACTAAAACATCGTAGGTTTTTATGTGACTGAAGGCAGGTAGGACTAGTGCCTGTGTAGGCTCAGGAGAGATGACACCACCACCTTCACAAACACACCCAGTCAGGGAAGTCAAAGGCGTTTTAATCCAAGATATCCAATCCAATTTCTCTCCTTTAGTCTGTAACTCCCTCTGGTTTTATCAACCCTTGAACATACGTTGTCCATGAGTCTTTGGCCTCATCCTTCCTTCCTGCCCCCCTGCTGCAACTCAGCCCCAGCCAGCAGAGAGCTCCCAGAGTACAACACGGGGAGCAGCAAACTCCTGAGCAGCTAGCAGGTCTCTGCCAGCTTTATAGCACAGAACATTCTCTCCTTGTCACAAAGGAGGATATCGGCCTTCACCACTCTTCCTCAAAGTCCATTTTACACACCTCTGTCGCTACACTTTCCAGGGCACACTCTTTCCTATAAGAATCATTTCTCAATCTCATGCTTCAGAGCAGAGTTCCTTCTCACTGCCTGCCCTCCGTGCCTCCCCAGGCCCAACATCCTCTCAGCTGCAGGGAGGGAGGGCTGAGACCAACAAGGCAGTTGTTTCCCCAGACAGAACCAGACATGACAGTTCTCACTCCCACGACCTGTACCCACTGATTCCCTCCATCACAGGGCCCAAGCCTCTGCAGGCGCACCTCTGGGTTTCCACCAGACATTCACAAGGCAACTACAATCCCCCAAACCACGAGATCCTGGGCCCCTGGAGGCCACCCACCCAGGTGGAACTCAGGACATCATGGAAGGACATGACCTCTTGCCTGAGCCCAGGCAGGAGCTAAGTAAGGTGTGACTGTCTTAGGCGCAGTTCACTCCAGGCTGTCTGCTCTGTCCTCCCCGACACTAGGACCACAAGGCACAGCTATGTTAACTGCCTTTTGTACCCACATTGCAATGTTCAGGCCTCCACATCTGCCCCATGGCTAAGAACCCTTGGGAGTCAGAGAGTGCATACACGGGGCACATTCTCCCCCATCACCCTAAAGACACTCCTTTTGTACCATGCAGCTCAGTGTAAACTGTGCTGGCTCCTAGGCACCCACCACATGATGATGCTGGCTTAACTGAAACCGCCATTCTCCTCTCCCTACTGAGAGGAAGTTTCCTGAGTGCCAATTCCCTGAATTTTCCACCAGATTCTTTATCCCTGCCAGAGTTTGGAAGACACAAAGCTTCTAAGGCCTAAGAGCAGGAACATAACTAGGTCTTGGAATGGCGGTCAGGTCCTAAGCAGAGGGCAGAATGAGAAGAACATCACTTGGAGGACAGCCTAAATGCAGCCAGCCCAGGAGGAAAAGCTGCCTTCCTGACCCCTGTCCACCTGTCCCACCAAGACCCCTTGCTGGCACCAACTTTCATTCACTGAGCCCACACACCAGCATAGTTACTCATGGGAAGGAAGGAAATGCCTTCCTGCTGTCCTCCACTGGATTGCCATATGGGATCCCACCTACCTCTGGCCAAGACTCAAAGACTTGCTAGAAATCCCTTTCCCTCCCAACCACTCTACATCAATAGCCGTTCTTTGAGAGTGAGCATCCTCATATACTAAAAATAACAAAGGTGAAATACACACATGTGCCTGTCGGTGATTTGATGCATTCTGGAGAGGCAGTCATTCTTAAAGAGTGAAGCTAAACAGTCATGACACCACCTCATTCCTCCCCAGAAGGAGTCAGGCTCATGCCCATACGCTTCCACAGGAAAGGAAAAGAACAAAGTAAATAGTGGAAGAGCTCCCACAGTCACAAGGTGAACTGAGCTCCGAAACTCCAACCTCCTTAGGCTGCACTCACTAGAAGACTAGCCACGTGTCATCTAAAGCAGCGCCAGACTTTAGCATGTGGTGCCATGTTTCTCGAGATCCTGCACAGAGCTGGGGCCTGTGACTTGCATCTGCCAGCCCAAGGTCCTTGAGGGACCTGGGTGGCCCAGGCCTGGCCTGCATCTCTCCAAGGTTACATACCTCAACAGGTTGAAGCTCAGATCAAGCCTCTTTGCAAAATGTCCGTAGTCCCTGCTGAGCTGCTCTGGGATTTCTCTGCAGTCCTGGCCTATGTAAGACACCTGGAGAGTAAATGGAACAGAAATGGAAATTACCCAGCTGCTCACAGCTCAGAGCCACTGATCCCACGATTGCTTCCGCAACTTTAAAGGCTGGCTCTTCAAAACAAAATAGCTATATTGTGCCTATCCCCCAAGCTTTTAGGGACTCTGCCAACAGCCCCCCTTTCATGGCACAGTTAGTTTGGTGAAGACATTGTGGCAAAACAGAAATTAGGTTAAAATTGGTAAGATACAGGTGCCCAAAGGAAGCCCAATGTCAGAATATGTGGAGATAAGCCATCTGCCCTGACCTGGTGACAGTTGCCCGTCTGGTTCTCCTTCTCGCACTCCCAACCACTCCATAATACATTCGTCCTCGCAGAAGACAGAATTGATGCTCTGTCTCAAGCATGCCTCTACCTTTTCTCCAACTTCAGAAGCAGCCTCTGAAGTCACAAGGTAAAGCCTCCCACCTTCTGAGACTGCCACAAAATCTAATCTAAAAAGCTCATGCTCAACTATACAATCAAGTTATTTAGAAAAGAATCAGAAACACACTTAAAGTAAGGCCATGATTTTGTGTTGGCTTGCATTCACAGCTATCAGTGGGAGCATGCAGCCCTCAGACCACAAGTTGGACACCTATACCCTTGAACCCCCTCAAGGTGCTAAAATAATCAAGACTGGGCAAGGAAATCTCTCCAGACCATCAATCTCATCCTATTACCACTGTGTGTAAAATGCCCACCATACTTCCAACCAAACAGGTAGCAAGGCAAAGGATGGCATGTAGCTGGAGTTTGAGGCTCTTCCATCAAGATATTTGTTTAATTTGTATGAGGGTTTTGCCTACATGTATATATGTGTACCACATACATGCCTAGTGCCCACGGAGACCAGAAGAGTGCATCAGTGCCCTGTAACTGGAGTTATAGATGGCCACCAGCCTCCATAGGGGTGCTAGGAACTAAAACCCAAACTTCTGCAAGAGCAGCAAGCATTCATTACTGCCAATTGCTCGCCTCACCTCCCTTTTTTCTTCTCTTTAAATTTTTTTGATCTTTTGAGAATTTCATACGGTTATATTTTGATCACATTCACCCCACCTCCCCCTGGATATACCACCAAGCTCCCACCTCCTCAGAACTTCACATTCAACTTTGAGTTATGTTGACCATACACTCCTCGGTACTCTAGAGCACAGTTGCCCTTCCAGGGGCCACATCTTAAAGAAAACTGACTCTTCCTCCCCAGAATGTCATCAGCTGTCCAGAGCTCCTCAGTTAAGGATGTTGATCCTGATCTTTGGCCCATGATGAAATGCTGACGGACTTGGTCTTGTCCAGGTCTTGTGAAGGCGACCACAGCTGCTGAGCATCCGTGAGTATGATGGCCCCGTCCTGTCCCGAGACCACTGTTTCATGCCAGTCCTCCCATCTAGCTCTTACAGTCTTCCTACTCCCACTTCCTGATGGTCCCTGATGGTGGGGGGAAGGGGAAGAAGGAAGAGGGGTGTAGATGTCCCATTTTAGTCCTCCAATGACACCTAGAACAGTTGTGAGCTTCACTAACCACCTTCAACTACACAAAGAAACTTCCCTGACATCGGAGAGCTGCACTAACCTATGAGCGCAGCGATATGAATTCGGAGAGTCGTTTGATATTATGTTCATTCGGCAGAATACCAGTTGTCAGTTCATCCCTGAGGTGCTCACCAACCTTGCAATCTTGGCCAGACTCACAGCACCAAGCATGAGTTTCCTCCTGTGGAACAGGCCTTAAGTCCAGTGATTGATTGCTTAACCCCGTAGCACTCATGCCACCCTGTAGCTATGGCCATACCTTGCCATTCTGGTCATTACCGCACTCACAGCATGTTAAGACTGTATTGGGGGCATTTTCCCCACGGTGTGCATGGCGCCCTCTAGCCAGAAAGCTTTTCTAAGTCTCTTGCCTCCTTCAGCATTCTTTTTATTTTTATCTTATTTATATAATCATTCAAGCATCTCATATGTGTTTCCAAGTATTAAAACGCCTAACTGAAATTCAATCCTAGAACTCCTGAGAAGACTTTCAGGGGCACTTCCCTCTACTCTAACCACCCAGTTTGGGGAGTCCATTTTTAGGACTGCAGGCTTCAGGCACAAAAGTATGCATCATAGACGACCAAGAGGTACACAGGCATGAAACACTACTGAACTATACTACCTTCAAACACCAGATAGAAACCCTGGCCCCTTAAGTAGCTATAACACTGATCCTGTATTCCCACAAACCTGCCCTCTGTACAGACAGACAGACAACAATGTCTTGAGACGGCCGAGGGAACCCCAGTGCACTACGGTTCTCAATAGGGAAGAAAACATGGCGGTCATCAGACATCCTGGGTACTAGGCTGAGCCTTAGGAATGACAGATCTCAGAACTACAAAGCCATGTCTTCACACTCCAGCACACTCCTTTTTTCAAGGCACTGATCACCTTTTCTCTTACAAGGAGACAAATTGTTGGCAGCACAATGTCTCATGTTTTCTGTCTTCCCATTCACTGTGTTCCAGTAACTTCATCCAGGAAGAAAGTAAGAGAGGAAAGGATAGGAAAAGTAGCTAATAATGATGGATGGTGACATCACACACCTGTAATCCCAGCACTTGGGAGGCAAAGCAGTTGCCTGGACAACTTAGTATGTCCAAAGCCAGCCTGGGCAGCACAGCCATGTTTTGTACACCACTAAAAGATGGCCACAACAAAATGATGTATAACATATATTTACTCTCTCTCTCTCTCGTGTGTGTGTATGTGAATATGTGTGTTTATACACATGTGTGCCATGGCACATCCATGGTATATAAAAGGCAACTTGAAGTTCTCTCCTTCCACCATGTAGGTCCCCAGGATGAAAATCAGGCTTAATGGCAACTGCTTTTACCCACCAAATCATCTTAATGTCTCAATAAAATAATTTATATCACATATGATATTAAAGTATGATAATAATAAAGGGATCTCACTTCAATATAGCAATATGTCTCCTTTCTATATTAGATCCATTCTTTTTTGCAGCATTTAGCAATAAAGTAAGTTCTGTTTCGAAGTTGAGATGGAAATCGTACACCAAAAAAGGGGGCTTGGTCTCAATCTGTAACTTGTTCTGTAAGTTCATATTAACCCTCCAGGTTCATGAGAAAACCCAGCATGTACCACCCCATTTCGTACATAAACACATAAGATTTCTGTGACATCTAAAGCAGGGAAGTTTAGCCTTAAACAGAGATACTGAGCCATGTCCTCATAGCCTAGGCAAGGATTATATCTAGTGGGGACCCAGATTATTAAATTATAACTTTCACATAAGGAAGAACTCCACAGCCCTCTTAACATAACACAGATACTTAAGAATAGATCATGGGTAAGCTCTGACTCACAAATAAAGACTTCCCAACTTGGGAACCACAGAGTGCTTACACGCCTACGCAGGTATGGGTGCTTTTGATCAATAGATGCTGTCAGCTTCTGAATCAGTCTTCTGTCAGGAGTTGCTTCTAGTGGAAGACCCCTTGGGACACCAGGAAACTTCAACTATAGCATGTTCTCACTCTCCAGAGATGAAGGCCTCCTAAGCTCCAAGATTAGCACGAGAGTCATTTTGGCAAGTCGCACAGGACCACTCTGTTATAAGCCAGCAGCTTTTAGACATGTTGGTTGGGCTGGCCAGGTTAAAGGTCTCACACCAGTTGGGAACACCTTCAAGGTAGAGGCAGTCACTGAAGAGCAGAGCAACCAATAGCTAGAAGAGAAAGTTGGTTAGGATGCGCTTCTGGTGGGAGAACCTTTGGAACAGCAGGCAGCTTCTAACTGCAATGGCCAGATGGAAAGAGTTAGCTTCTTCAGCGTGGGGACAAGGGATGTAGACACAAATGGACCTTAATGCCACATTCAGGTTAGAACACAGCCAGCCCAAGAAGTCATTGCATCTGACCCATTACTCTGTTTAGACTAAGTTTAAGGACAAAATGTTGCACTTTTAACAACATTCTATATTTTAGGAAGGAACATCATTGGCAGGCAAATGAAAATTTACCAAGTTAGGATCAGGGATGTGGCTCAATCGACAGGGTGCTTGCCTGGTATGCATGGGTCCAATTACTGGCACTGCATAAACTGGGCACAGTGGTGCATGCCTGTAATCTCAGCACATGGCAGGTAGAAGCAAGATACTGGAAGTTCAAGATTGTCCTCAGCTACACAGTAAATTTGAGGCTAGCCTGGGTCACATGAGTTCCTGTCTCAGGAAGGGAAAGGGAAAGGCAAAGTGAAAGGACAGGGAAAGAGAAGGAAGGGGGAGGGAGAAAAGAAGAGGGGACAGCAGAGGAGAGCAGAGAAGAGAAGAGAAAAATATCTAGGCAAAGAGCCCTCCAGAGAGAAAGCACAGAAAGATGTGAGAATGTGTGAGCAGGTGCCCAGCCCAGGCACGTACCTAGTCCCTGTCAGCAGAGCTGGGAAGGCGACCAAAGTATAAGTGACCGCATTTGCGGTCTGTTTACCATCAGGACAGTTGCTTCTGGGCCCTTTCTGAATGTGTTAAGTTTGTCAGTCATCAGATTATCTAGGACCCCCATCTATTACCAGGTTTGCAATCACAGAAACTCTGCCCCAGGGAACACAGCTTTGGGTTCATTTGTGAGCACCAACCTTGCTATCTACCAGCTGCTTCTTGGATAAGTCACAATGTCCTGTTTCCCCCCTTTTGTTTTCTTCATTTAGAGAGCTGCATGTATCCCAGGCTATGTATGTTCACTATGTAGCCGAGGATGACCTTTGGCTTCTGCTCCTCCTGCCTAGTTTATGCTGGGGACCAAACCTAGGGCCTTGTGCATGGTAAGCAGGCAGGCACTCTACTAGCATAGAGATTCCCTAGCCCCTGCTTTCTCTTTATTGAATTTATCAAATACTGTCATCAACTACCATCAAAAGCAGTTACGATAGCACAATAACATTTAATAAATGCCAACCATGTGCCCAACATCTTCTGCATCCTCACAAAACAGCCTTTGGGATCAGGCAGCATCATTGCCTTTGTACTTGTATAGTAGGAACAAAGTAACATATGAAAGGCGCCACCCTATTGCGGAGAGGTCATCCGATCAATATCTGTTGTTTCAGACCAATATCCCCATGGAAAGGATTGGTTATTCTCATTATCTCTTGGGCCAAAGATTTCAGTGCCCAAATTTCAAGTTTACATTTATGTCTGTAATTGTATCCATGCTACACACTGTAGCTGTCATACATTAATGGAAAAAAGGAACATGTAATGTTGAATATAAATGAAGCATTCACACCCAGAAAAGCCAAATAAGGTCAGGCCCACGATGAATAAAAAGATTTCACAGAGAAAATGATGGGACAGTACCAACCATCCCACTTGCATGTCAGCCACTGGCCCATGGTGACCCCAGAAGTAGCAATATGGCAACAGACAAATGTCACCAGCCAGCTCTTTAAATTGTTTTCATTTTTACTGGAATTTTCCCTTGCACTTAAACCATCCCTTTATTTAGGATGTATATTCTCTAAACACTGGAAGGGTTACATCCAGTCATATATAAAGTTTTTTCCCTTTCAGAGGCATCAGGGTGGGTGAGCTAGAGAAATGGCCAACAGTTAAGAGCACTGGCTGCTCTTCCAGACCCAAGTTCTGTCCCCAGCACCCATGCCTGGCAATTCACAACTCCCTGGAACTCCAGCTCCAGGAACTCCGTCTTAGTCGGCTTTCTATTGCTGCACTCAAGACCACTAAACAAAAGCAATTCATGGAGAAGGGTTTATTTGGATTGCATATTCCAGGTCACAGTCCACTGATGAAAGGCAAAGCAAGAACTCAAGGGAGTTCTAGAAGATTCCTTGGGATTCCTTGGAAGAATTCAAGAAGGAACCGAAGCAGACAAAGGAGAAATTCCGGTTATTTGTTTGCACTCCATGGCTTGCTTATAGGCCAATCCGATGGGGACATTTTCTCAGTTGAGGTTCCCTGTTCTCAGATGACTCTAGCTTGTGTCAAGCTGACAAAAATCTAACCAACCCAATATATGATGCACTCTCCTGCCTTTCTTGGGCACACACACACACACACACTACTCACAGACACACAAATGCATGCAAGGGCTGGAAGTGTAGCTCCATGGTAATATGCTTGCCTCGCAAGCAGAAGTGTTGGGTTAGAATCCCAGCACCAAAATAATAAAAATTAATTAATTAAAAGATCTATCTGAGAACAGGGTAGATAGGTTTACTAGAGTGTTAACTGGCAAGAGGCACAGATGCTACAAGGCATATCTGCTGATGTCCTATAGCACACAGTAGCGATGGGTATATCTGCTGATGTCCTATAGTACACAGTAGCAATGATTGTACCTGCTGATGTCCTATAGCACACAGTAGCAATGAGTGTACCTGTAGATGTTCTATAACACACGGTAGCAATCTATTGTGCTTTGTGTGTTTCAAAACAGCCAGCAGAAGGGACTGCAAGCCCATAGCATAAGCAACTAATTGATATGCACTTACTGTAATAGATATACCAATTCCATTCTTCTGATCATTATATACTAGATGCATGTATTGAAATATTACACTACACCCTGTTGAAGAGGTGTTTTTTTTAAGAAGGAACTTTCTGTCAGAATCATAAGCATTCAAGGTGCTGTATCTCACAGTAGGTGCTGTTATAAATTGTGTGCAGCTGATGCTAGCAAATACTCTAACCCCAGAGTCCGGCACTCATGTTCACTATCTAAATGGTGTATGAAAGGAGACAGTAACATCCCAGATACCCCTGTGCCTTCCTAGCTCCTCCCAGTACTTTATTTTGAAATACTGGACAGGGCTCAAAACGTCTCACCCACAAGTCAGCAGATGCCCCTGAGCCCTGGGCAGCAGGCTCCATTAGGGGCACAGGAAACGCCAAGTCTTGAGAAGGACAAGATAAGAAAAAGGAAGTCTGGGGAAGTTTCAACCTCACTGTTAAGTTCTCCAAGAACTTCGAAGAAACTATACAAAGAGAATGCTGGAACTGGAAATGCAGAGATCACCATATGCATGAAAGGACCCTGTTTCTTAGGCAAATACACACAGGGGCAGGCCCCCATACACACACACACACACACCACACACCTATTTCTAGGAAGTTATACTCACACCCAGAAGCCCCCTTTCCCTGCCTCAGAACAAGATCCTCACTTTTAGCCACTTAGCAGAGGCTGACAGCAGTTTGGCAGTCACTCCTGAACTCTGGACTTGTGCCTGTCTGAGGCTCCAGGCTACTAGGAGACAAAGCTGTCAATAGATGCAGCAGAGAGCTGCTACCTCAGCTCATTTCCACCACCTGAAGGTTGCCTGGCACACAGTAGCCTCTCAATAAATGAGGACTCCTGAAAAAGGAAAGACAGTAGTTTGCTTGGTGGGATGCACACGGCTGGCATTCCTTGGGTTTCCAATTTGTAAAACCCCTAGGCATCTAAGGAAGGACAACTCCCTAGTCCCTCATACCACCAGACTAAAGGGAGAACTTTCAAAACTCACGACTGTTTCCCTAGGGTTGAGAAGAACTTGGCAAAGTGAGAGCACTGGCTTCACAAGAGGGACAGGGCAAGCAAAAGAGAAACCTTCATTTTTCAGCAGATAAAGGGCCGCTGCTCGGCCTGATGGAGTTCTCTTCAAACACTGCAGGCCTTACTACGTGGCTGAAAGCAGGTACCGCTAGATGTCTACTATCCGGTGTTGCCATCCATGCCCTAGTGATACCTCTTCAAGAAACCAGAGACTAAGTGAAAAACGTAGAGGACCCTGGGCCTCCACCAGCCGTGGAAAAGAAGATCACTCTGGTAGCAGAGCTGTGGCCAGCACCCGGCCAGAGGACACATTGTGGCTCTGGTGACCCTGTGCACTTTGCTGCCTCGGCCCCCTTCCTCTATGGAAATGTATCAGTCCATTTGTTTTACAGTACAGTTGCCCTAGAATCAACAGCTAAATGGTTGCCTATTAAAACATTTTCTTGCACACCAAAAATTCCTTTAAAACCAAGACTGTGAAAAAAGAAACTGAAACACTTTTGGTGGGCCCTGAAAAATATGAGCCACCAGTACAGGGTCTCAAGGCAAAGTTAGTCCCTAAGCGTTAATCAGTGTGACTCTAGGGACAGAGGAAGGCAGGGGTCTGGGCTGCTCACCACACGGCCAGGAAATGTGCCATGATCAAAAGAAGGGTCTGAACTCTTCAACCTAGAGCAAGTGTGGGCACTTGGCACACATCACCTGCACATGCGGCTATCCCAGGAAGACGTCGCTCATGTTAAGCCTTGGAGACCCGGAGCCTCGCTGTCCCTCCCATCCCCAGTTGGGCCCCAGGACTGATGGGGCTCGCTCGGACCGACTTACTTGAGTTCCACTGACCACGAGCCCAGCCATGGTGGCTGGTACCCTGCCGCGGACTGCACTGAGCAAAGCGGGCGGAGCAGTTCCGCACTGGGCGGTCAGCTGACCGGCGGAAGCCCCAGGCGCCGGCCGCCACCGAGAACTGCGCGCAGCTGCGCTGCAACCGCTTGCTTAGCTAGGCCGGGTGCACTTGAACCTCGGCCCCAGGCAGGTCGCAACAGGTAACCCGCTGCGCTGCACCTAACATAGGGACCCCTCGCGACTACTCCTCTCTCCTGCCCGGTTCCATCCCGGTTCCTCCCCCGTCCTTGCGCCTCCAAGAAGTGCCCCCTCTAAAACCCAAAGCCCAGAACTTTATTGCTTTCATCAGACTCAGGCTTCGGGATGAAGGAGGTCTCCATCATGGGCGTGCTTAGTTCCTGGCTCAGAACTGAACCTTCCCAGAATTTCACAATCTCGGTTATGTAACTGCCCTCCATTGCTGGAAGGAGGGGCCTCTTCACCCAAAGTTCCCTCCGCAGTTTTGGCCCGGAAGGTGGTAGGGGAAGGGGAAAGGGGCTCTTGGTAGGATGGAGTTTCTATTTGTAAGAGGGAAAGCGAAGAAAAGTTGAATTGTGCCAGCCAATCAAACAACCCATACTCTTACCACATGCCCTCACCGTGTGCCGCCCCCCTCCAAGCCTTTGACAATGACAGTTAGGGGAAGGGAAATTGATAATGTCTCCAAATTTCAGAATCCTCTTGTTCTTCTCCTCCTCCAAGGGAAAAGACAATTGAGAACCAAAGCTATTAACTCGGTATGTGGCTGCCCTCAGCACCTGCCCACCTCCCACCCCAACTTCCTTCTCCAGAAGTGGCCACTGCCATCCCCTGACCAGGAAATCCAGCACAAGACAGGTAGCTCCTACACTCCTGATTTCCTCTGGAACCTTCTCCCTGCCTTCTCTTGCCTTCCCACCTCCACCCTCAGGACACCAGTCCTTATGCATCAGAAGGGTCGAGGCTGACACTCCTAGAACAAAAGACACAGTTGGAGGCCAGCAAGACCCTGTCTCAAAGAGGAGAAAAGTGTGTGTGTGTGTGTGTGTGTAGAACTGAACAGAAATGTGTTGGACAATAGGGTGTGATGTTGAGTGCAACAGATTGAAGGGAGAAGCCCAGCATCCTACGTGGCCTTCCCTCCTCCAGGGAGTGAGGCACGATCTAATGACTCCCTCTCACATAAGGCAGCTCCGAGTGTTTCTTTATGGCCAGAAGTCTAGGATGTAAATCTTGCTCTGGGGGAGAGGGGCTCTGGTTTCTAAGACAGGCCTTAGGGAAGTGAAATTGTGGTTTCTATGACTCATTTCTAGAGAGAAAAGGAGCTGGAGACAGGAGGGCAGGAAGAGGCTTGGCTTCTGAGGCTTCCCTGGGACCTTCCCTTCTCCTTTATTTTTTAAATTATTTTTATTACATTGTGTGTGTGTGTGTGCACATGTGTGTGTGTGCACATGTGTGTGCGTGCGCACATGCACCCATTATGACATATATGCATTCTCACACATGAAGAGGTCAGAGGGCAGTTCTCAGAAGTTGGTGTTCTCGTTCTATGATATGGGTCCAGGAGAACTGAACCAGGCCATCAGGCTTGGCAGTGGGTGCCTTTACCAGCTGAGCCGTCTCACCGCCCCACCCCTTCTCCTTAAGGACTGTGAAGCATCACTTACCGAGCCCAGACTTGTCCATTCTACCCTTTTCACGGACGGATGCTAACATCGTTCACCTAGATAAGGAAAGACTGAGTCCTAATCGCACTCTCAGGGCAGGTACCACAGCTCAATAGACCGACAGATAACTGTGGTGCCACCGTACAAGGGAATGGTCACAGTGCTTTGGTTGTCATCATCCCCTGTGTCTTGGCAACACTCAAAAGCCACTGGCTATACGACTGATGGTGACAGCTATGATTGTGGTCGACTGTTTTCTTCTGTCCAGACTGCCCTGTTCTTAACATACCACTAGGCAGGCAGGCCACGGATGGCAGCCTGTTGATGTGCAGCGCTGACCTCTGAAGGCTGACCTGCCCCTCTTTCACACATGTCCCATAGGAAGAGAGGCCATAGCCAAGTGGAGCTATGAAAAGGCAGCCAGACTGTATTCACATTAGGAAGTTCCTGGAAATGCCAAAAGTGACAGGCAAAAACAAAGCTACTTTCCAGAGAGAAGATGAAAGGGAACCTCCCAAGGCCTGACGCCCCGAGGACAACTCATTCTCCCTCACCCAGTGCAGGGTGCAGCGTCTCTGGTCCATTGTCCACAAGAGTCTGCCTTCCCTGCCTGACAGGGAAGAAATAGTTCAGTGCCCGACAGTTATGGCACTCTACCTTCCCTGCCACCTCTCACTTCAGCCTGCTTAGGAGGACCTTAGCAAAGTGACTCACAGAAGCCTGAGCAGAGACAAGGACCCCTCTTATGTCCCTTCACACACAGCTGCATCTTCTGTTCAGCAGACACTGTCGAGCAAAGTGGGCAAGGCCTGTTCCCTTCATGCACTGTCTGGTTGCTGCTCCTTCCTCCACAGAATCTCAGGGGATCATTTCAAAACTCAAATCTTCCAGTGCATCCCATTCAGTTCCTAATAGTCCACGACATAACATGATCTCCAATATCTCTTACAGGGCTGGGGGTATTGGTAAAGAGCTTGCCTGGCATGTGCGAGGCCCTAGGTTCCATCCCTAGCACACAAAATGAAGGGAGAAGGAGGGGAGGGAGGAAGGGAGGGAGGGAGGGAGGGAGGGAGGCCCTGGTGCATATGTGTTACACACAAAATAAATAATAAAGCATAACAAAAGTGTTTTAAAGAAATATCCCTTTCTTACAGTCCCATCATTTCCTACCCTCTGCCTGGACTTGTAAGAGATTTTAGTTTGGCCTGGGAATGCCTCCCTAGTGGCTTCTGTCACCACTCAGTGAACCCACCAAGAAAAACAGCTGACAGTATGTGCAAGGATCATGGGGAGATTGCAAAGCAAACCAGAAGAGCCACATCTGAGGGAGGCTGTAGTGTGCTCTATGAGGAACTACAGAAAGTCCTTGATCAGAGTGATTGTCAGACTATTCCAGCTGCTAGAGCCAAGCTCTGCCAACTGGATGGCAAATTGAGAACTGAATAGTTATTCCTCCTAGCTATGGAGGTCGGGAATTCTGGGATGAGTGCCAGCGGATTCCCTTGTGCTGGTTCACTGGCAGCTGCTTTTCCCTGTGTCCCTGGAAGGAACAAGCTAGCCCTCTGGGGCCTAAGGGCACTAATCCTATCACAAGGGCTCCACTCTCGTGACCCTGTCCCTCCCAAAGACCCCCAGCTCCTAACACTCAAAGGGTTAAGGCTTTAACATATGAACTTTAGGACACAAGCATTCAAACTATCATGTTAGTAGTTTCCCTGGATGTAGCTGTCAGAAGGCTCCGGCTGAAACAAGGGGATTTAGCTCTGCTTTCCCCTATCAGCTTCCGGAGGTTGAGCTACAGAATGGAGGAGCAATGGCGGAGAGGGCAAAAGGAGGAGGGAAAGGGGTAGAGATGAAGGAACAAGAGAAAAAGGTCCTATCTTCCTGGACCAAAGATATTGGAAAGGGAAGGAGGGGACATCCTTCTGTTTCCCTCTGATTGAACAGAAAGAGAAATTAAGTGGCCTTCCTTTTCTCAGGGAAGAGGATAAACCCTGCCTCGGGACCTACAGCAGAGGCAAACAAACTCTCCTTTTGGAATGGAGGAGTTTATGAGCGGACAAGGAAGACAAGCCCTGTTAAGCCTTGGTGAACCACTCCTCCCGTGCCCCTGGAGCACTAAGAGAAAAGGGAGAATCATGCAGGCCTCCTCTCACTTGGGGTCCCTATTGATTCTCACCAGCCTGTTCTATGATGAGGGTCACAAGCTTCCCTTCTCCTGCTGTTCCAATCCCCAGCCTCATTGGGGACATCCTCAGCTAACACACAGCCTTCAGTCAAAATGGTCCAGTTTGCCCAGGGATGTCTACAATCCTGTATCTGTAAGAGGTACTGTCACTGTGGTTGTGTTTTCTGAACCCCAAGAAGGTATAGCCCAGAATGTATAAGAGCACTCATGAGGCCCACAAAACAGTAAGTTCAAACCAAGCATGACCTGGACCTCCGAGCCCATGACTCTGGCACTCTAAAGGGGCCCATGAAGAGAAGGGGTCAGCACACACAAGGGTACCTTTCCTTGCCACCCTGGAGGAAGCAGGAAGTATTGTATTCCCACTGTCACCCTTGTTGTTGTTCCTTGGCAGAAGAGGAATTCTTCCTCCGATGCCTTCCTGGGGACACAAAGGAAGATCCTGTTTATTTTCAGTCAAGGGAGTTGATGTTGGGGTCAGCCAGGACCAACCAAACAGGAACTGATTCCTTAAATCTTCAGATTGCGCCTTAGCAGCAGAGACCAGGACAGAGCCAGTTCTGCAGCTCCCAACATTGTCTCCAGCCTGGCCACCTTGCTTCCAAGGAAATGGGAGTAGCTATTTGTCAGCTCCAGCCTCTGGTTCGGGTTCTGTACACTCAGACCTCAGCTTTGAGAGAAAAAAAAAAATCACCTAGCCATGTGAATGTGAGATGCTCCTTGATACTGCAGCTGTCCTCTTCAGACCTGAGGGACAGAGGGAGGAATGCGAGAAAGAGTAGGGTGCTTGAATTACCTCTTCTAAGCTTGTGCACCTATGGCGGCGGACAAAAAGTGATAGAAGCTCCCAAACACTTCCAGTATCCCTCAGCGAGAACCACAAATATCTTTTAAATGTATATTGTGTGCCCTCAGACTGTCTGGCTGGGGAACCCCTTCTATGATAATAATAGTTTATTATTATTTCCTGTTAAATTTACTATGCTTCTTCCTCAGAGCCTCTACTCACCTTCTCTTTAGGATTTAATGGTTGTTGAGGTTGTTGTTGCTGTGTGTTTGAGTCTGTGTGTCTGTGTCTGTATAGTTTATATACACATATGGATTGCACACAGTATGTGCAAGTGTACGCATGCATGTATTGGGCACAGATTGACATTTGGTGCCCTTTTCAGGTGTCTCGTTCTGTGAGACAAGAGCTCCATCTGAACCTGGAGTACACTGAGACTGAGCTGGTCTGACTGGCCAATGAGCTCCAGGGATCCAACTACTTTGGTGGCCCTTGTGGCAGCACTGGGCATACAGACCATAGGCTGACCAGACTGGCTTTTATGTGGGTGCTGGCAATCTGAACTCAGACCTCCAAGCATACTCAGCAGGCAATTTACCCACAAGTTGTCTCCTTAGCCCTGGGTCTTAAGAAGTTCTATGGATCCAGACTTGACCCCTGTCTATAGTTTGGCACTCTGAGGCTATAATAGCGAGAAAATCACAAAGGTTAACTGGGGCCGCATATAAGGCCCTATCTCAAATTCAAAATTGATAGGTAGTTACTTACCTTTGAAATGCAAACAGCTGGGAGAAGAAGAGTTTGGGAAAGGTGGGGTGAAGGGGGGCTCCCGCCCTTTCTCCTGTGATGTTTGTGGCACGGATGTACTGCTTTTGCAGCTAAAAATAAAAAAAGAAGCTGAGCATGATGGAACATGTTTTTAATCTCAGCTCTAGGGAAGTAAGGGGAGAAAGATCTCTGTAAGATAGGGGCCAGCACAGTCCACATAGTAAGTAAGCCTGGGCTAGCCAGGGCTACATAGTGAGAGCCCAGTCTAAAATAAAATAAGAAAAATAAGAAACAGAGAGAGAATGATATAGAAAGAGCAGGAAAAAGTCGACTTGGCCCCTGCCACTGCACTCACTGCCTTGCTTCCAGCATCGCTTTACCAGACTCTGAGAATCACACCTCAGGCTCATTGCCTGAACTCGCAGGTGACTCCAAGTCTTGAATGGTTTAGGAGGTGAGCCATCAGTGCTTCGGAAGAAAGAGGCTCATCCTGCTAGACTTTGGCGAGGAAAGGAGAACAAAGATAAGAAAATCCAGCCCAACTGTCTATTTCCAGTGAAGGGGCCTTTCCAGAACCCCAACTTGACTTACAGAGATTCTGTGGTTTAGAAGCTGAGAAAGGCCTCCTCAGGCACTCAGTTAAACTCATGGAACTTGGCGGTAAGTTCAGCCAGCAGGTTCCCCTTCTCTCTCCAGTAATTAGGATTTTCAAATGTCCAAAACTGGCTGCTTTGGAAACCAGCTGCTCCAAAGTGGTGCCTGGTGGCTCACACCTATAATCCCAGCATTCATCTTGGGAGGCTGAGTCAGGAGGACGGCCACAAATCCAAGGCATGGTGGGCTCGTAGTGGATTCCAAGCCAGAGTGGGAGACCATCTTGGAAAGGAATGAACGTGAAAGAAAATAAGGGAAGGGAGAGGGAGGGGCGGAGAGAGAAAGGGACAGAGGGGGAGATAAATCTACTTCAACTGCTCACTGAGGAAACCAAAGCCTGGAGAATAGAACGTAACCAGCAAATGAGCAGCTGATCCCATCGCGACTAAGAAACAGGACCCCTGCATCCCACTGTGTCAGGCTGAGGAGGCCGGGAAGAGGACTTGAAGGTGCCATTTCACATCTAATCACTTCTTGTCAGGTTGAAGCCATTTTCCTCACCCAGAGCTCCACGCCGATGGATCAGAAATAACATTTCCAAAGTTCTATCTGCAAGGAAATGGCTACTGGTGCCCGTCCTCTCCTCTGAGCGCTGAGGGGCACATTCATTTCTCTCTACTTATCTTGCCTACTTGCAAATTGTATGCACCACCTCGAGCTCCAATTTGTCCTGCCTCTAAAGAGATGATGGTGAATAAATGCATTCCTGGAAATAAAATAATTGTCTCTGAGATTTATTTTCATAATTATTTACCTGCATTATTTTAGAATACGTGGAGGGCAATAATAAGAATGCACACGTGAGAGTTCTGGAAGGATTTTCTGATGTTAATTCCAAGTCTCTTATTACTTTTCCAGACCATGGAGCTGTGAGCAGAAGCAACAACACCTACCCACCTGAAAGCACCAGCTCCAGAGGCTGAGGGGCCTGGTGGTCATGTCACTAACTGCAGGAGATCCACGATAAAGATGCGGCTGAACTTTCCTCAAATGCAAACAAGCCGTGTGTGTGTGTGTGTGTGTGTGTGTGTGTGTGTGTGTGTGTGTGTATTGGGGGTTGGTTTGCCTTGGTATCTTTTAGACAAGGTCTTTTGTAGCTGGTCTCCAACTTGGTTGTGTAGCTGAGGATGCCCTTGAGCCCCTAGTCCTCCTGGGAGAAACAGAATGAGACAACATTCTGGTATATTTAGTATAGGAGCTAACTCAGGGCTTCGTGCATGCCAGACAAACTACCAACTGAGCCACATTCCAGCCCAGCATCTTTTGATGAATACGATTATGCTCCCTTTGGACCTGGGGTGCCCTGCAAGGCCTGCATGTTACACAGCACAACTGGGAGATGGTAGAAACTTTAGGAGGTGAATCCCAGTGGGAAGCTCCCCAGCCGTGATGAGAGGTGTCACCACAGGGAAAGGCCGAGAGACTCATCAGCATGGACTGAAACCTCTAAAACAGGTGCCAAAAGAAACCTTTCATCTTTAAAAGACATTGTCTCGGGAATTTGTTACGGGACCGGAAAGCTGACAAACATGAAGGAAGATGAAAATGTGCACACCTCTCCAAAATAAAGAAAACACTTATTGGCAGATGTTATAAAGCGTTTCCTATGTGCCGGGCCCTGGGTACAAGTGGAACAAGTTCGATATTGTCCCTAGGACACCTGTGAGACTTAAGTTCTGGAAAAGAGAGACAGGTACCAACCAGGCTCAGAATACGACCTTGAGTGTGTGAAGTACATCCTTCCAGATACACTTTTGTAGGCTATGTAGACAAAAGTACCATGGAGAATAGGGGAGGTGGGGAGCTGCTTGGGCGCTGTGTCAATGGCTCTGATAGGCAGCCTTTCCAGGGACCTGACTGGGACTGGAGCTCTATTCCCTGCCTCTGACACTGGTTTTTGTGATATTCAGACACCACAACCTTGAGCAGCTGTGGGTGCCCTGAAAAAGGCTCTCCCAAGAGAGAAATACTTTATCTGGAATCAGAACCTTGGCATGGGGCCTGCCACAGAAAGACCTAGAAGAAAGGTCTCCCAGACAGAAGGACAGGCAAACACAAAGCTGTGCCTGACTTCTTGGTGTCACCACTTAAGCCTGGCTGGTACATTAGCTGCCTGTCTCATTGTCATGACAAAACGCCTGACCAAAGCAAGTCATGGAAACAAAGATGCATCCTGGCTCATCCATCATTGCAGGGAGGCTTGGTGGTCTGGAAGCAGAAGATGAATGCTCAACTCACTTCTTTATATGTAGTCCAGGACCTCAGTCTAAGGTTGGCTCTGGCCACAGTAGAATAGATCCTTGCACTTCAACTAACCTGATCTAACAAATTCCTCACAGGCCTAAAGATTTGTCTTCTAAGTGATTCTAGAGTTTCTCAAGTGGACAGAATTAATGATTACAAGTAACGAACAGGAACTGAAGTACTTCATAGAACAGAGCATCACACACCCTAGCCAACGGGAAAAGAAGCCTAAAGCTGACAAGATAGTTCAGTGGGTAAGGGTGCTTGCTTCCAAGGCTGATGACCTGAGTTCAATCCCTGGGACCCACACGGTAGAATGAGAGAGTTGGCCACCCCAAGGGCTGTCCGCACACACACACACACACACACACACACACACACACACACACACACAAATAAATAAACAAAGTTTCTAAACAGAAGAGAGCTTGCTCAATGACATCAGGCTTTGATGTACTTATTGCTTCCAGGTGGGCTAAGGCCTGGAAACCCCAGAGCTGGAGCTGAGGTGGGGATATGGGTCATCGATTGTCCTGTGGAGGGCCTAGGGTATGTTTGAGAAGGGAAATACCTTATGTGTCAGTCCTTACACATGGCTGCACCACAGACCCTCACAAACACATCACAAGCATAGACATACATGAAAGGGCAAGAATCATGAGTCACACTAGCCTCAAGTCTCTGTTTTCTGTCTAATGGCTACGCTCTTGTAGTGGCTGGCTTTGTGAGTCAACTTGACAAAAGCTAGAGTCATCAGAGAGGAAGGGGCCTCAGTTGAGGAAATGCCTGAATGAGATCCAGCTGTAATGTATTTTCTCATTTAGCAATCATTGAGGGAAGGCCCAGACCATGGTGGGTAGTGCCATCCCTGGGCAGGTGGTCCTGGGTTCTATAAGAAGGTAGGCTGAGCAGGCCAGGGAGAGAAAGCCAGTGAGCGGTTCCCCTCCATCGCTTCTGCATCCGCTCCTGCCTCTGGGATCATACCCTGTTTGAGTGGTGAACAGCAATGCTGAAGTTGAGCCTAATAAACCTTTGCCTCCCCAACTTGCTCTTCGGTCATGGTGTTCTGTTGCAGCAGCAGAAACCCTAACTAAGCTCTCAACCTTGCATTCCAGTCCTAAGCATACCAGTTGTCCCTCTCACTGCGCTGGCTACTAGCATCCAGTAGAGAATGTGGACATGTTAGACTGTTACTGCTTAATTAGAACCAAGAATATTTCTAGTTTATGGTGAGGTACTAGGGAGTCAGTTCATTCATTCAATAAACATTTAATAGCCAGTCTCAGTGGCATGTGCCTGTGGACCCAGTAATTCACAAGGCTGATGATTTAAGAATAGGACTTCAAGGCAAGTCTAGGTAACACTTCAAAAGATAATAAAAATGATAATAAAATTCAAAGCAGGGTGTGGTAGCACTTGCCTGCAATCCCAGCACAGGGAGGTGAAGGTCTGAGGACCAAAGGTTCAGGATCAGCCTCAGCTAGCCTAGGCTACATAAGAATGTCTCACACACACACACGCACACTTCCAAATATTTAAAAATATATACTTCTTTTTAATATTTATATGCAACAATTATATATATACACACATATATAAATTATATATATATATATATATACATCGCTTACTATATACCTAACATTAACTTAAATCCTGGTGATACAACCCCTGAGAAGCTAGGTAACAGGAGGACCCTAAGAGAGACACGCATGAATACCCCTGAGAAGGGGAAATAGATAAGATCTCCTGAGTAAATTGGGAAGGAGTGAAGGGAAACAGGAAACGGGGAAGAAAACATAAGGGAATGAATGATCGAGTTGGGGGAGGAACAGAGAAGGAGAGCAAGGAAAGAGATATCTTGATCGAGGAAACCATTAATGGGCTTAAGGAGAAATGAAATGCTAGGGAAAACTCCCAAGAATCCACAAGGATGACTCCAGTTAAGACTCCTAGCAAAGGGGAGAGGGTACCTGAACTGACTTTCCCTGTAATCAGATTGACCACCACCCTAATTGTCATCATAGAACCTTCATCCAGTAACTGATGGAAGCGGATGCAGAGAGCCACGGCTAAGTAGTGGGTCAAGCTCCTGGAGTCCAGTCAGAGAGGGAGGAGGGATTATATGAGCAAAGGCATCAAGATCATGATGGGGAAGCACATAGAGACAGTGAGTGGGAGCTCACTGACTCCAGACCGACAGCATAGGACCAGACTAGGCCCTCTGAATGTGAGTGACAGTTCTGTGGCTTGGGCGGTCTGTGCGGGATACCTTGCTCATCTGGGATATGGGGGGAGGGGCTTGGTCCTGCCTCAACTTGCCAGACTTTGTTGACCCCCCCCCATGGGAGTTCTTACTCTTTTTGAGGAGTGGCTGGGTGGGGGAAGGGAGAGCAGGAGGAGGGAGGGAAGGAGAACTGTAGTTGGTATGTAAAATGGAAAAAAAAAACCTTTTAAAATAAAGCCTGGTGAAGGACATCTAACCTTGCAGCACTTATCTTCAGTAAATAGTAAGTACAATGTCAGGTGGTTAAGGAGTGTTCTGAAGAACAATAGAGCATGCGTGAACAAAAGTGCCAGAGAGACATAAAACAAGATGACCAGGAAAGGTCAGTGTGAGAAAGAGGGATTGGAGCAAATAATACAGGAAGTAAGGGAGAGTCATGTGGACACCTGAGGTGGGGTGTTCCCAACAACAGGAATGGCAGAGGCAAAGGCCCTGAGGCAGTAGGGTGCCCGAGAGTTTGGGAGACAGCAGAGCGGCTGAACTGAAAGGTGAAACCATGGTAAATGAAGCCATATGGTGGGAATACCGGGCAGTGCTGGTGGAGAGCTGGAGAGACTGACTTGACACTAGAATTTCTGCTTCAGCTGGGCTGGGAAGCCCTGAGCAATTTTCTGAAGATTGCTTTGGCTGCTGTGCTAACAGTGACCATGGAGAGAGAACAGAAGCAGGGGGACCAAACAGCAGGTTGTCACAGGAACCCTATGGACAGTGTATATCACAAGGACACCTTTAAGACAATATCAACTGAATTTGCTGATACCTTAAACAGGAAAAATATAAGAAACTCCAGAGTTAAAGGAGACATCAAGATTTGGGGTTAAGCAACTGGAAGGGTTGAATTGAACTGGACGCACACTGTTGGGCAGGGAGAGGGGAACATAATACTACTTTTGGACATATTTGAGATGACTTTGAGACTTTAAGTGGAGAGACAAAAGTGCAGATTGGAGATAGTTGCAGAGTTCGGGAGGTGATCTGGACTAGAGTTAGAAATGCAAACAGCCTCAGCTAGATCTGGCATATAAAGCCCAAAAGGAGGAGCCTAAGCCTTAGTGCACAGCAAGAGCCGGAAGTCAAGCAGGATTGGGAAAACCCTACAGAGCCCGAGGGGCAACAAGAGAGGTAAGGGAAGGCCAAAAGCAAGTTGAGAATTCTAAGTCAATAAAGGACCAAAAAAGAAAAGATTCCCATGTCATTGCCAGTACAGCCAGGGTCGTGAGGGATTAGCAGAAGCACTATATGAATGAGGCATTCACGCAGGCTTGAGTATCATGTGACAGATGACTGCTTTAAGTTACAAGGGAAGGGACGTCTTGACAGTGGAGAGATTTCTCAGTCACTACTCCAATCAACAAACAGCATCTCCAATGGCCTGGCATCATGGATTCTGGTGTGATCAGATGGGCAGTGTTCACATACAGTCTTTGCATGTTGTTCCTGGCAAAATGTTTAACTGGAAAAACAAATACAGAAGGTAGAGCATTTTACAACGTATCTGGGCTAAGCTGTCCAAAATGTGAATAAGGTGGAGATGGGATAGAAGAATCTGGGAGATAAAATGAGCTAACGAGACACGACAACTTCTTACCAGGCATGGTGGCTCACATCTGGAAACCCAGCACTGAAACTAGAATATCATAAGTAGATGATAGCCTAGGCTACATAGTGAGTTCCATATCAGCCTGGGCTGTGAGACCTTGGAGAGAGGAGAAAGCAAGTGCAATGCCTTATCCATGAGTGGTCAGTGGAACTGGAGAAAAAAGCTTACAAGAGCATTTGAGATAACTGGGAATATTTAAATCTGAACTGTTTGAAGATATGATTGATGATACTGAATTACCATTGATTTTTCCTACTTGGGTATATTGTACCATGGTTTTATAAGAAACTACCCACTGACCCGAAAGATGCAAGAAGAAGAAATTAGGGATAAACAACATAACACATGCAATTCTAAGATACTTCAGAGAAAAAGATGGCAGGGAACACAGCAATGACGACTGATGACTCTGGGCAGACATAGGAATTTCACTATCATAATTTTTTACATAAATTTGTCATTTTCATGAGTAAGGAATAAAAAGGAAATGATGAGCTATGTCTGAGGCACTCACAATGAAAAGAAATCAGAACTAAGAACTAATATAGAAATGGACAACACGAGAGTCACTGTTGGCCTTGACAATATGGACATAAAAGAGGTAGGCAGGGACCTGATGTAGAGAGCCCAGGAGAGGACAATGTCGGGGCAGGAATGATGGCATTTGCACTTCAGAGCTATCGGTTTGTTGAGGATATTTAGATGGGAGAGGGGTCAAGGGCTCGCAGAACACACCTTACCTCCCAGGAAGAGCAGTGAGGACTGTAGTGAGAGGGGCTTAGGGCGGGGGTCTGCAGATGTGGCAGCCTATTGTTTGACTTTCAGAGGCAGAGGTTGGAGGAACCACTATGATGTCATCCACCAAAGCACCATATGGGGCGGAGTGACCAGTGCTGCTTAGAACACGATAACTTTTATGCTTCATTACATTGTGCCCTCCTCTGGGAGAAGCAGCAGATGGGACCCTGTGAGTCACTCCCACACTGCACTGTGCTCCTCTGAGAAGTAAGCCGAGGTCAGGTCTGGGTGTGACAGTGACCGGAGGGTGTCTCCATGTTCTGGTACTCACTCTTGTGAGAGGCCCTCCCAAATTCTCCTCACCCCTCTGGCCCAGCTGTCAGTGACTGCTCCAGGGTCTGAACTTTCCTGTTAATGCCCCTTCCACACTGATGCCTGCTGTTCTATGGTAGTCTGTCTACCCATGTGTGTTCCTGGCTTCCCAATAAAGTAAGTTGTCATCCCTTGACTGTAGGGAATCCTTTTGAAATCTGTTGATCAGGCTGGAGAGATGGCTCAACGGTTAAGAGCATTGACTGCTCTTCCAGAGGACCCGGGCTCAGTTCCCAGCACCCACATGGCAGCTCACAACTGTCTGAAAATCCAGTTCCAGGGATCTGACACCTTCATACCAATGCACATAAAATAAAGTTAAATAAACCATAAAAACTATTTAAAAAAAAAACAAATCTATTGATCACCTGCTCAGAACATGTGATCAATAAACTGGGAAAAAGAGAAAGAGGAGGCCCTAGGATGCCATCCTCCACACTAAGGATGCCTGAGGTGTACTAAGTTACACAGGGGCCTTGAATGCAATACCCACAGTTCTCACGCCCAACCACCACTCACCTGCTGGAGCCCTGGTTTGAAGCCTCAAGGCAGCATAGCCCACAATGTTCTTGCCTAGGCTGTTTGCAGTACGTGATTCACCCAATTAAGAATATCTACATAACAAAGCCTCACCAGGCGCAGAGGTCACAGAGACTGTGAAGTGTCTTTAGTGTGTGCAGCAGGGAAGGTTCACTAATTACCAGTCATTTCCACCCCTCAACAGCCTGACAGCCTTTGAGATGCAGGGAATAAAAGACTCCCCAAATTCCCACCCCACACCCATCACTCCGCCCTCTCCAACCCACCCCAGCATTTCAAACCTGTGACTAATAAGTTCCAGGGAAGGGGCTCTTCCCACCTGGCTGAAAGCAAGAAGGGGGGGTAGGAAAAGAAAAGAATTGTTTCCAATAGGGTGGGCTGGCCTTAGAATTTTTTCATCAAGATGCAACTATCTTCATTTCTTTTAAATAAGTAAATGGACCAAAGTCACATCTTTAGCTCCCTATTTTTAGGGACAATGCATGTTTGTAGCAGAAACTGTGGGTAAGCAAGAAGAATGGTAGAGTTGCCCACAAGCCTATCCCAGAGAGGATCGGTGGTCCCACAGTTGCTGTCAGCACACTTGCTATAGAGGGAACAGGTTCTGCATGTGCATGACCTTGCTCTTTCATAACCAGCTTTTCAAACTAAATATGCTACCACCATTGTCCTTCCCATGTACAAAGATCTAGACTGGCCTAGAAGAGAATGTGCATGGAGTTCAAGAAGGGAGCAGTTTGAGAATTTCTGAAAGGGGATGGTTTGGAGACCATAAAGGGCAAGTGATTTTACCCCAAAACCTCAGTTTCCTTATCTGAAAAGGAGGCATGACAGTATATGCCTGAAAGAATTAAGGTGAGGATTAAGGGAGACACTGGTTGTCAAAGGACTATGCGGTTGTTGGACATTTTATGACTCATTTTAATAAAGGTTCATTAATTAGTGCTTTCTACTTAGCCCACTGCTAGTCAGTTTTGAGACTACAAAGAATCCATCTAGCTCAAGCCTAGAGGAGTTCAAGATCTAACTGGGAAGTTGCACACACACACACACACGCGCGCGCGCGCGCGCGCGCGCGCGCGCCCAAAGTTAAACTAGGAGAATTTAAATAGCTAATGAAAGTTAACCATCAATTAGCAGAGAATCAAGAGCCAGACAAGAGGCGCAGACAGGACTCCAAGGGTTCAGGGGTCAGAAAGAGCAGGCAGATGATCACAGTAATGGCTGCCATGAGCCCCTTCCACATGCCAGGCATGTCAGGTGCAGTACTCTCTTTCTGATTTCCCTACTGACTGTATGAAGTGGGGACCATTACTAATTTTGTTTTGCAGAGGAGGAAGTGGGAAGTTCAGAGGACAAAACCTTCACCTGGCCACATGCTTAGTAAAGAAAGGCATAATGATGTTGTCTTTCCGATCCAAGCAGTTGGACCCAAGCTTGTCACAGGCTGAAACTCTTGATGAGTTTGTGTGGAAGTAGAGATGGGTGCTGGGCCCAGAACAGGGTCTCCAGGAAGGAAAATTCCAGCAACATTTTGCGTGTACTCTGAGGTATTTAAGCTCTTAAGCTTTGCTGGGAAGAATGGGGGTTGATTGTCACCTCAGGTGGTTGATCTTGGCAGTGTCCTTCCATGCTTAGAAACTGTAATCAGACACATTGTGTGCTATCCAGGAAGAGGTGGAAGTAAAGGAGAGAAAGAAGGTAGAGATAAGAAGCTACCCCCAAGCAGTGCCTGGGATACCAAAAATATTCAAATGCAATATAACTATCCAGTATGATTCTCTCACTCAGTTCAGGAGAACCCGAGCTGAATATAACATATATTTCATTTGAAGTCATTGCCTGGCTAGATTGGAGGCATTTAACCAAGCTGCTTGATGGAGCCCACAGCACGATCTAGAAATATTCACCAACAGGCATGTTTAGAAGGCACCCAGTGAGCCACACTGTGATGAATCAGTTGACATTGTTGGTTGTGAGTGACAGAGACTTAACTCTGAAAGAAGAGGAAGGGGGAAAAACTATCAAGATATCGGAAGTTCATGGGAGCAGCACCTGGGGACATGGGGCAAGAACTAGCAACTGGAGATGGGGCTGGTCACGCTACCGCACAAGCAACTGGAGATGGGGCTGGTCACGCTACCGCACAAGCAGCCAGGCCGCCGTTATCACACGGATGGCGGCAGCTGTCATCTCTGCTCTGCCTCCCCATGCAGTCACGATCACTATTAGCCTCAGTGCTTCTAACAACGGTTTCTAAATGATTCTTCATCCTCTGCTCCCCCTTTGGAAATCAGAGACCCAAGAAGGGGATCTCAATGGTGGGGCCTCAGTTGCCAGGGCAGGAAGAAGAAAGATGCGGCCCCTTCTGCATCAGTAGTTAGAAGCAGACTCAGCTTTCCACAGAAGAGGAAAGGGTTTCAGACTCTTGGAAGTGAAAGAAGAAAAAGAAACAGCAATATCCATGATGAACTAACTAGTTTGCTGTAATACTTTGGATTACAGGTTTCCCACACTCAACTACCTTTCTAAAATACCAAAGTCATCTCATAAGAATGTTTGCCTGCTTCTGAGGCTATTTCAAAATCTATCTGTATTAGTTATTTTTCTATTGCTGTGATAAACACCATGAGCAGGGCAATTTCTGGAAGGAATGGTTGATTGGGGGCTTATGGTTCCAGAAGGATACAAATAGTGGTGGTTGGGGAACAGCAAGCATGGTGGCTGACATAGCAAGCTAAGAACTCACATCCTGAGCCACAAACACAGAGCAGAGTGAGCAAACTGGAAATGGCTTGAATCTTTACACTCCCAAAGTCTGCCTTCAGTGATACTTCCTCCAGCAGGCCATATCTCCTTAAGTCCCCCCAAACAGCACCACCAACTGGGGATCAAGCATTCAAATGCTGGGGACTATGGGGGACATTTTTCATCTAAACCATCATCCACCCATGAAAAAAAGTCTCTGAAATAGGTTTCACCTATTTTGATCACTGTACTGGTAACCCCAGGGTACCCCCACTGGACAGGCTTGCTAAATGGGAAGGTTAATAAGGTATTCAGCTAAAAATATGAAAACCCTTAATTTACTGGCTTAAATAGAGACTTTATTCCCTTAAGGAAGATTTTGGAAAGGGGGAAACGCTGAAGATGGCTCTATTTTGCAGTGACAGCAAGATTGAGGCTCTCTTTGCAGTCCACTTAGACTTTTCCTTGTGGTCATAAGACAGTGGTTATAGCTCTAGATGTCTGGTTCAAGTCCACGGGAGAAAGGAGAAAAGAGAACAAGAACTGAGGGAAGAGCCAAACCATTTGCAACATGGCATTTGATGATGACACAAAAGAATTTCCCAGCATTCCTGTCCTGCTTGAACGCCCTTGATGCCCACTTACCACAAGCTGGTCTCATGGCCATCCCTAGCTATACCGGGATTTGGGGTAGAGGACAGGATAGTTATGATGGTCTACACTGATCTTAAACCACTTCCTGAGCCTGACACAATGTCGTGTTGTGGTGAGAAGGGAAGCAGAAGGGACAGCACAGCTAGTTTCAGATTTGGTCGTTGCAGGATTAGAAGTTGGTTGAGTATAGGTACAAGGGCTATTTCAGGAACAGGAGACAGAAGTAGAAAAGAACACAGGGCCTGGGCAGTAGTGACACACACCTTTAATCCCAGTATTAGGAAGGCAGAGGCAGGCGGATCTTTGAGTTAGAGACCACCCTGGTTTGAAGAACAAGTTCCAGGACAGCCAGGGCTACACAGAGGAACCCCGTCTTGAAAAAGGAAAGAAGGAAGGAAGGAAGGAAGGAAGGAAGGAAGGAAGGAAGGAAGGAAGGAAGGGAGGGAGGAAGGAAGAGAAGGAGTGAGGGAAGGAGGGAAAGAGGGGGGAGGGAAAGAAGGAGGGAGGGATGGAGGGAGGGAAGAAGAAAGAAAGGAACAAAGGAAAAGAAAAACACAGGGCGTGTGGAGAGGACAAAGAAATTCACTTTGGCTATTTAATCGACTATTGTAATTTGTTAATCTATCCTACAGAAATAAGAATCATTGGTTGCAAAAATATAGGCATAAATTTTATTAATTAAAAAATTGTAGTTTCTGTTTTGTTTTTTTTTTAAATCACACTTGTCTTTTTTATAAATGTCCAGCCTTAGCTTGGCTTGTTCTAGCCAACTTTTCTTAAATTATCCCATATTCTTTGTGCCTCTGGGCTTTTATCTTTCTCCATTTCTGTATACCTTTCTTTACCTCTTTCTCCATGGCTTGCTGTGTGGCTCGGCGGCTGGGTGGCTGTGTGGCTCGGTGGCTGGGTGGCTGGGTGGCTGGGTGGCTGGCCCCTGATGTCCTCCTCTCCTTGTTCTCTTGCTCCTTTCCATTTATTCTCTCTGCCTGCCAGCCCCACCTGTCCTTTCTCCTGCCTTGCTATTGGCTGTTCAGCTCTTTATTAGAACATCAAGTGTTTTAGGCAGGCAAAGAATCACAGCTTCACAGAGTTAAACAAATGCAACGTAAAAGAATGCAATTCATTTTTGCATCATTAAGACAAATGTTCCACAGCATAAACAAATTTAACACAGTTTAAAATAATATTCCACAACAAAACATGGTAGCAACCATTTGCCCACTAAGAGTTGAATACTTGAATCAGCATTATACATACATATGTGTATCTTAAAAATAAGTTAACTGTCTATTGCTTATTTATTGCCATGAAAGAATGAGGGAACTGCAGAGAATCCTTCTGTAGATGCCTTTGTGTAAAGCAGCAATGGGGTAAGAAGCGCATAGATAGGGTGAGTGCGGCAGGAATGACAGAAGCTGTCAGTTGTGGTATCAGATGCCAGTTCTGGGGAGGCTGAATCAAAGGATCATGAGCTAGAAGCCAGTCTGAGTTATATAGGGAAACCATGTCTCAAAGAAAGTAATGGGGAGCGGGGGCGGACAGTGAGGTGGCTCAGTGGATAAAGTTCTTGCTGTCTGAAGACCCGGGCTCAATCACCAGAACCTACATGACAGGAGGAAAGAATTTATTACTAAAAGTTGTCCTCTGAACAAAGAAGACCCTAAGAGAGACATACATGGATTCACCTAGGAAGGAGAAAAAAATAAGATCTCCTGAGTAAATGGGAGCGCAGGGGTCAGGGGAGGGTATATAGTTTAATTTAAAACAATACAGTATAAAATTTAAAAAAAAGTTGTCCTCTGACTTCCATATACGTGCTGTGGGATGTACATGCATGTTTAAACACACACACACACACACGCACACAATAAATGTATTTGTTGTTGTTGTTTAAGTAATGGCTGTGGTCTATAGCTCAAGGGTAAAGTACTTAGATTGACTGCACCAGGCCTCTGAGCATGATCCCCAGAACCTGACCAAAAAAAAAAAGTGTACTCAAAACCAGCTCACAATGAGTACCTCAGGAGGCTGAGTGGGAATTGGAGGGGGGGGAGGTGGAATCAATTTTTTCTTTTTATATCTTTGAGTATTTTCCTGATTGACATGAGCATACATAACTTTGGTATACAACTTAAAGCTTTCTATAAGTGGTCTGAAACCATATTTTCTGAAGAGTTAAATGTTATGCACGGACAATGGGGAGTCACTGAAGGTTTCTGAGTGAGGGAATGATGTAATCAGGGAAATTAACCAGGCAGGTTTGACAGATGGATCAGAGAGTGTGAGGACAATAATGAGCCAGCTATCGCGGCAACTCAGTCTGAAGACAGAAAGAAATGAACAGAGATCGACATAATCTGTGAAGAGACCAAAAGAAAAGGGGCCACCAGGATGGGCTGTGGGCGGCTTTTCCAGCAGAGCCTTAGAACCTTGATGTGTATATGGAGACACAGACGCCTGAGCACAGGGAAGAATGGTTATGGACCAAGGCGTGCTCCCTCCTGCATCCGGCCAAGCCGCACATCCTCCACTTTAAAGCCCAAGGAACATGCTACTCCTCTCTAATTCATCCAGCATCCTCTTTTTTAATTTATTTAACTTATTTATTTTATGGGTGTTGGTGTGAAGGTGTCAGATCTCCTAGAACTGGACTTGCAGACAGTTGTGAGTTGTCATGTGGGTGCTGGGAATTGAACCCAGGTCCTCTGGAAGAGCAGCCATTGCTCTTAAACACTACGCCATCTCTCCAATGCCCCCCCCAGCATCCTCTTAATTAGCATTTACAATACAAGGACTCAACATAGTCATTTTTTCATGAGATTTGTGTTATTTCCCTCTCTAAACCGAGAACATCTCAGGATGTGAGAACACTTAGTGGTGCCCTCACCAAGTGCAGTGAACCTGAGATGCCATTATCCACTCATTCAGCACAGTGGATTACATTTTTATTTCTCTTTATTCATTCCTTAGAAGGAACAGCTCCAGGCTCTGCCCATTGGAGTTCACCATTGTGGGAAGAAGACAAATTCTCAACAGTACATCCTGTTATAGCTGAGGGTTCCAGGAGGGGGGAGTGTGCAGGAAGAGTGGTGTGCACTTGAAGATCTAAGGAAAAAGAGGGGGGAGACAGATGAAGAAGACAAAGGGTAGACCCCCTGAGTGGGAAGGAGCCTGGCCAATGCGAGCAATCAAAAGGAAGCCAGGGATAGTGGGAGCCCAGGATGAGTGGGGGCAAGAAGCAAAGACCAGGGACAGCAGGCCAGCCAGGGGACACAGACCCATGTGCTGCTAAGACCAGGGACAGCAGGCCAGCCAGGGGATACAGACCCATGTGCTGCTAAGAACATCTGGAGCACACACATTTTTTAAGCAAAAGAGAAACAAGCCCCAGGGTGTGTTCAACTTTCAGACACAGTTTTGAGGGAGAGGGTATTGCTGCTGTCATTTCGGTTTTTTATTGTTGTTGCTAAGTTTTGTTCTTTATACAGCGTCTCATCCAGGCTGACCTGGAACTCACTGTACAGTGCAGGCTGCCTCCACCTCCAAATACAGTGATTACAGGAATAGACGTACTTTATCCGGAAAGTGCTGGGGACTGAGTTCAGGCATGCCGAGCAAGCACTCTGGCAGCCGTGTGTTCTCAGCCCTGGATTGCTTTGTTTTTTCCGGGGGTTGCTGTGGGGGCTAAACACACAGAACAGTCTATCAGTGCTAGCATTTTGTTCCTTGTTTTCCATCTTAGCTGTGTTTCCCCATCCACAGCATACTCCAGCTACTATTTGCCCTTAGGTAATTTGGCTAATTGATTACACATAAAGATTCACTTCCTTTAAATGAGGTGTGGATTTGTTAAACAACATACAGTTGAATAAAAACAGTTAATGTGGAAAAAGAAGTTTTGTTCCTGCCTTTCAGACCCACCTAGTCCAAGGGACATATGGTTGAATTCCAGATTAAGCCTCTGGACCAGGTAAAACCACCAAAGGACCAAAGTTTGAAGAAATCTCAAGTGCGACCTCGGGCCTAGGCTCCTGCTTTCACCATTTAAAACGAAAGCGCGTGCAGGGGGGAAAAGGGAACGACCACTGCGCTCCTACGCTGTCAGCTCGGGCCAGGCCAAGGGCTGGGACTGAAAACTCTCAGGGAGCAGGCCGGAGTAAGGGGCGGGTCGACGCGGCAGGGGGCGTGGCCTCGCGTCAGCCCGCTGCCCCACCCCAGCGGAAGTGCTGCTGGGTCCGCCCCTTCTTCTCCAGGCCGGTTCAGGCTCGCCCAGCCTTGGGCCTGATCTCTCCAGCGCAAATCGGCTCCGAGAGCGACTTACACCGGCACCCCTGCTACAAGTCTAGAGAGTCGTCCCTGGGTGGGCGCAACCGGCTGCTCCCCGTCCCTCCCACTTTCCCGCCTCCCCACCCTTTCTCGGTTCTCGGTGCGGCCGCTAGCGCCGCTGGGAACGGCACAGGTAAAGTGTGGGCAGGTAAGGGCGCAGGTGTGGGCATCTCCCGGGCAAGCCTGTCTCGGGGCAGTGCTGGGGACTGAGCTCGGGCCTTCTGTTTCACGTGTGCCAAGCAAGCACTCTCGTCAACTGTGAGAGAGTGGAGAAAAGGAGAGAGGAAGAGACTGTATTGATCGGACAGTGAAGGGAAGAGAGAATGCGGAGCCCGGGAATGGTGCTAGAGCTGGGCAGATAGAAGGGGAGAGACTGAAGCCCTTCAGCTTGAGGGCCGGTCATTTATGTCCCCCGCGTCTTTGCGCAGTCTCCGTTGTGCCTGGGAGATGTTTAGCTGGGAGAGGGGGAGGTGACACCCAAGAATTGTCCCCCACCCCGCGTGGTGACTGAGTACTGACGAACGCCCCGCCCGAGTGCACTCAGTCCCAGGTTTGCAGAATAAAAATCAATAAAATCAATGCAGTGGCAAAGAACACGAAGCATGTTGGGTTATTATTATTATTACTTGTGTTTGTTAAACTTTTTTTTACTTCTTTCTTGGAAAATGTGGCTTCAGCTTTGATCCTGGCCTCAGAGAGGGACGCAAATTATCTTCTGGTTCCCCCGCCCGAGACTTAAGAAACTTGCCCTTGGTCTCAAGTCAAGCAGACTTCCCCAGGAGGCCTAGCCACGTTGTCAACGTCCAAGGGAACTAAGCCCCAGGGGGTGCTCAGCTTCCAGGCACAGCTTTTCCCTGCAACCCTGTCATCTGCCCTTTAGGGAGATGGACCCCCTCCATTTACAGGTCCCCGGTTTACCACTCCCACGCCCCCTCCAGGGGTGCCTCCTCTCCTCCGCCAGCTCTCCCGGTCGCTTTAAATAATGATATTTGCATGCAAGGAGCGATTCATAAATATGTCACGGCCGGTGAAATATAGGCAACATTTCAAACTTTCTATTTAAAAAACATGAATTATGGCCACGGAAAATGTGTTCCCATTTAAAGGCGATACGAAGTATTTGGTGTCTCGTCCCCTGGCCCATCCATCATGCAGACAATAAAGAGAGTTTTTCGCTCTGACACTCGCGATTTATGGTCGCCCTTCTCTGCCCTCATCACTCACCCACTACGGCCGGCCTGGGGACAGGCCCTGCGGAGAGACTGGCTGTCGCCCCGGCCAGAGTCCAAGCGCTCTGTTTGCACCTTTTCCAGACCCCAAACCCGTGGATTTCAAAGGGAAGCGCCTGGAGTTAGGGGATCACCTGGCTGGAAGAGTCTGAGCAACCACACATGAGTGGGAACCACACTCACTCACTCTCTCCAGCAAGCTTTACTCATTGCTTGAGGCCGAGGCGATCCAGGAGTAGCCCTGCATTCACCCTTACCCAATGACAGGGGCGCAGGAGCTGGAAGCACAGATGGCCCCAGGTTACTTAAACTCTGGTTCAAAGTTAGGGCAGAGAGCTGGGCAAGGGACTGCTCAGAATGACTTCTAAACAAACATTCCTCCCCACAGAAGGTGATCTGGTCTCAGATTTTTCCCAAGACAGGCGGAGGATTTTGGGCAAGACTTTGTACAGCTCTTACAAACCTGCTTCTCCTGTAACCCCTGGTCCTGTAACCCATGCTGGATGTCTCCAGCAGTTTGGAAAACACTCCATATCATCTGGCTGGGGCTTGGGAGGTGGGCACCAAGGAGTAACAAACATAAAGACATAGGGGTGCCTCCACTGCGCCTCGGGCCAACCTAGGCCCTCCCCCCCCCCGCGTCCCTCCCTCGCGGCGTGTTCACACTAACTCTGTCCTCCCAAAGCCGCCGCTGATTGCCTGGAGAGAACTTTGGTGAGGCAAAGTTCCGGACTCTGCGCGGCGGAATTTGCTTTCAGTTTTCGCTGGGGGCGGACTCTGCCCTGTAGAAGCCCTGGAGGTTTCCGAAGCTTGAGCAGATGTGGGGGCTGCTAGGCCCAGCACTGCAGCGAGAGGCCAAGAAACCCGGGGGAACCTCTAGAACAGTGGGTGTGGACCCACTGCCTTCGGGCATGGGGGAGCCATCTCGCGCCTATGACTAAGCCGAGGCTCACGAGGCTCACGGGTACGTGCCAGCCAGGAGCCATTTCCAGTTGGATACCTACTGGTTGGACTTACTCGGTTTCATGTAGCACCAACGACTACCAGAGAAATTCTGTCGATTCTAAAAAATGACAAGGTTGAATTTATTACATAGCCATGTGTAAGTTTTATCCATGTGAGGATAAAATGGCACAAACATCTTGGCACTCAGTAGTAACATCGCTTATTGCTTCTGGCTTCAAGGGCACATAACATAGCACGTTCAGAAATTGAGAACTATAGGATAAAAATATTCTTAAATTCTAAATGTGTGCACATATAATTAATTATGTTGGGAAAATTATAAAGCAGTCCTTTGTTTTGCTTTTACATTTGATGTATTTTTACATGCCTTGCTTGCGTGTCATGGGGCCCAAAACAGAACTTATGTCAAAACAGCCACCCAGTGAAAATCTCCTCCAGCCAGAGTTAAGGAGTGCTCTTTAAGTATCAGTAGCACAGTGAAGGTGACCTAAATAAATGCATAAGAAAAGCAGGCCGGCAGGTAACTGAGACGCAGTGCATCATATATATGCATATATGTGAATATAGTGAATATATAGTATTTCTAGGTTTATAAATAAATTATTTTATAAGACTGGAGAGTGAGGACAAAATGAGGCACTTATGTGTCCTGTATCCCAGTGCACAGTCTGAAGTAGGTTTTGTTGGATGGTCTCTGCCTTCAACCCCAGAAGAATTGCTGATGCTTTGAGAGCTCAGCACAGATGTTCAGCTGCAGAGTACTTCTAGGGTTCCTGTGGATGAAGACAATGTCCTAGAGAAGAGCTGGCATTTAGACTAGCAGGCCCTGGGGTCCCTCCAAAGAACCCTTTCCCCTCAGACACTTTAATCAGCCCTCAGCCCTGGCTTAGTCTGGCTCTGGCAGCCACATTTGGGTATGATTTTGGACAAGAGCATAAACCATAGAAGGGTGGGTGGTGCTCAGTTCTAAGACATTACCAGAGTGGGAAGCCAGAAACACCAGGAAGAAGGCCACTATTCTGGAGTTCAGAAGCCAAACCTCACCCAGTCCTAGAGGCTCTAGTTTGAGCCCCTGGAAGCAGTAACCTGAGTGTATTTGCTTAAGAAATCTTAGGCACTCCTTCACCCACTAAGTGCTGGAATCCCAGTGCCCCGTGGGTCTCAACATAGTTGCAAAGCACTAGAGAGACTATTGGCCAGGTCAACTAGGCTGGAACTGTGAAATTCCGAGGCAAAATACTAATTCCAAAACAGGGGTTTGTCACAATCCACACATTTAATTCTCCTGTACTGGCTGAATTACTTCCTTGTCCCCAAATGCACAAAAGTCTTAAGAAGGTGAAGATCCTCTAAAAGTCTAGGGAAGAAACTAGAGGGTACTTAGGCAGGAAATTCTGAGACTTGCACGCACTCCTGCTATGGGAGAAATAACCCGGGCCCTGAGAACACCCTCCTTTAGAGAATATAACTACCGTATAGAGGTTTATACATTGGGAGGGTACGGTAATAAGAAATATTCCCTGACAAAACGGAGAAAGAAAAGGAAAGAGGAGATGAAGGGTTCAGGTTCAGAGAGTCAGAAAGAAAATGCAGTAGAAACGAAAAGGAGAAGAAAGGGGAAATTTTAAAATAAGCAGTCAAAGAGGCGAACCTCAAAGAGCGCAGTCCACGGCGAGGACCGAGGAATAAGCGAGGCCACACGTCCCGTCCCTCCCCAACCCTTTTAAAAGCAGTTAGGCTCGGACGTGACCATCACCTCAGTGGCTCCGGGAATCTCTGGCCTAATTGTAGTTTGGTGGGGAGGGTCTGGATCCAGCGGCCTCAGCTTGCCCTTTCTCTCTCACCTCAGGGGTGGGGGATTGTTGGGTGGAACAGAACCCGGGTGCAGAGACCCCTGGGGGCATGTGCCAGTCCAGGACTCTTTGGGCGCTCTGGGCCAGGCTTTCCAGCTCGCCGGGCCTGACCTGTCAGGCGGATTATCTTCGAGGGAGATTAATAGGGGAGGCGGGCTGCAATAATAATCGTTTTGTTTGATGTGACAACTCTGATAGGCGTTGATTTACTTACAAACTGATAGGCTTTTAATTGAGCGCCTCCGCCGAGCCAGAGATGAAAGGGAAGCGGCGGTGAAAGGCGGCCCGCCTGCCCTCCGGCCTCAATACTGATTAGCCATCTCGACAGTGAATAGTTCAAGGCATTTTCAAACTTTTTTCCTCAGCCCTCTTCCCTTCCGCCTTCTCTCCTCCACCTCCTCAAATATCTACATGCCTACACCTTTTTTTTTTTCAGAAAAAACAAATCATGTCCATTGTGTGCAAATAAAATCCGCAGGACATTCATGCCTACCATCTCAGAGGGTTGGAGGTATTAGGCCTAGCCTGGAGTAATTAATAACCTCCCCCTACACACACACACACCTACATATCTTGTGCGGCCTTCAGGGATTTGGCCTCCCTTAAGAGGTGCGCGAGATCGGATGATGGTGTCTCCCCAAAGCCAATGGAACGCAGACCCCCTAAGCGCCCCCGTGCGCTCCGACCTGCAGAGCTGAATTTTGAGCCAAATAAACGCAGGCGGCCAACGGCTGGAGCTCTCGGAACACCGCGCATACCCATGAACGCATGTAATCATGCTGGAGCAAGAGCCGTTCCCGCTTTCCACCAGGCTTGAAGCGCTGGGGCGACCTCCCTTGAACTGTCCAGTGCAATGAGAAAACTACCGGAATTGGAGGAAAGGGCTCACACTGAGGACACCCCCGGACTACTCTCCAGCTACCCTTCCGTCAGCAGCGCCAGTTTTCTATGTCCAGGCCTATCCAAGAGGCCAAAATGGCAGACAGTCCAAGGACGAGCTTGCTACGCTGGGACCACAGTAGTTGGCCATAGGTGACACCTTCACAGCCATGCAATCCGTGACACAGTCGGGCACTAACACCCGCAGGCTACAAACGGCTTCAGACACGTTGCCCAGCAGAGAGTTTGGAGCTGCCACCTTAGTAAACTGTGCTGGGGACTCTTTATCTCCAGGAATTATTCAGGCAGCCGTCACAATCCTGCGTGTGATCTTGCCACGGTCTCAGACTTACCTTCCTCAATTGTCGCAGGGGCACCACAAACCTTCCTGAGTGCAGGTGTTCTTAACACACACACACACACACACACAAAACCAGCCCCAAGCACAAACCACCTCTTCTCTCCAAATTAGCATTAATCGAGTTACCAGCTCATTAACTTTGCCAACCTAACGAATCAAGGAATAAAATCAAAACGGAGTGGAAGAATACCTACGAGAAAATTCCAAAACTCATCCCCATTCCAGAAAGTTCTCATTACCCGCTTGGAGTGAGATACCAAAAAAAAAAAAAAAAGCCAGAAGAGAAAAAGAGACTGGGGTGGTGGGAGAGGAATGGGCTAGCAAGCCAAAGGGAAGGGAAGTCCCCAGCCAGACCCCTGCAAGTACCCGGTTCAGATCAGGGAGAGCGATAGTCGGAAACCGGTCTCCAAGCTCGGCCCCCGCCCCTGTGCAAGGCGCAGATCCGCTCCGGGCTCCCAGCGCTCCTAGCCCCACCATTTATCAAAAGGACTTGACAACAAAAGAAGAGCTCTGCGGAAAAGTGGGGTGGGGGGAGGGGAAATTCAAAGTCTCTCAAGTCCGAGGAAGGGGGTGTGTCCTCCTCTCACCCCCTTCTACTTCTGCGAGTTTCTGGAGGTGACCCTCGAACTGGCTCCGGACGTTACGGAAGTTCAGAGTATTCGCCCAGCGGCACAGGAGTGCACACACACTGAGCACCTAGATCCAGGTACAAGGCGGCACGCACAGCGCCTCCCTCTTCTTTCCAAACAACCGGTAGGACGGCACAAATCGAGGGGAACGCAGCAGTTCAGCTGCGCTTCCCTGGAAGAACCGGTTCCCACAGGCAGCCTCCACTCCCTCTCGCTCTCTCCCCGCACAGGTCAGTCCTGTCTGGACGAACCACTTTATTTGGTCGAGCCACTCCGGATAGTTCCAGGCCCGGCTCCCAGAACTGTCCGGATGGCGCGCTGAGGGTAGTGGAGAAGGACCGGGGAGAGGAAAAGAGTGAGCCTGAGACCTGTTTGCCTATGCACATGGCCAGGCCTCTTCTCTGGAGTTTTTCAACCCTTGTTACGAACCCGGGTCACAGAATTAAGGAGGGTTACCCCGCCAGTAACTTCCAGGACTCGGGCTACATTGGTGTTGTGGCTCTTTGGAAAGAAGTTCCAGAGTTGGGGGTGGGGATACTACCGAGGGCGGCAGCCGGACGTCCTCAAGTTACATGCCCGGGAGGGATTATCCCAGAGAGGCAGAAAACCTCCCGTGTTAGACGTCTTCTTCACCGCTGTTCTTAGGTACCAAGCAGCCCCCGAACTCTGCTACCCAAAGCAGATTTGGGTGCTTTGATTTACCAAAGCACCCCAAGGTGTCTGTCTCTCCAACACGGGGAAGGAAGGCGCACAATCCAGGCCGGTGCGCTCGACTCGGCGTCCTGGGTGCACCTGCGCACTTAACTCTCACTATTTCATTTTCCTGACGATGGGAGCCTCTTCCCCCTCTTTCACTCTTTTTCTTACACCAGCCCCCCTATACACACACACACACACACACACACACACACACACACACACACACACACACACACACACACACACCAGGAGGCTACTCCTCTATCACCCTCCTTTAGTTTCTTCTCGGTCTCTTCCTTCCTCTGTCTCACTCTCGGTCTCTCTTTTTCTCTTCAAGTCTCACCCGCCTTGTAATCAGCAACAAAAGCTGACATAAATCACGGGCAGATTGACAAGAGCTGACAAATAACTGATTGATTGCGGTCGAGGCACATTGACAATTGATGGAGGGGTGGAGATGCCCAGAGAAACGGGGGGTGGGGGAAAAGAGAGGGTAGCAAAGGAGAGCAAGAATGGGGGGGGACTGAGTGTGAAACAGGGGAAACATGTGACCCCCGCTTCTGCCCCAATCTGCGCTTCCTCGGGTGTCACGTGATCAAGAAAGGCGGAGAGCCCAGCGCACGACGCCTGGACGAGCAGACACCCCCTCCGTTGCCCTTCTAGCTTCTGGTTTCTCTGCTACGGAACCTCAGGAAATCCAAGCGGACGGGCACACTTCCTCCGGCATCGGCTCTCCACCTTTCCTTTCCCCGGGTGGCCGCGCCACGCGAGATCTCAATTACTGAAATTGAAAAAAAATTGGTGTGCGGATACCCAAGCATCCCTGGAGTGGACCGTTCAGTTGGTATCCACACTTCCGCCAGTGCTTCTTCTCAACACCCGCCCGAAGTCTGTTGAACATACGCAGCCCCTCCCTCCAAAGGTTTCAGTTTGTTTTCCAGCTGGGAAAACGAAGAACGACGAGGAAGAAAAAGAAGGAAGGCGGTAGATGGCAAACGTAGAATAAATGTCCATCTCGTCCGGGTAGCGAAATCGAGGGAGGGGACAAGCCGAGGGGCGGCGAAGAGGGAGCTGCCCATTAAAACCAGCTCTGAGAATCCTGGCGGCGGCGGCGACGGCGGCGCGGGACGCGTCACATCCCCTTGACCCTCCAATCACCTCAGGCTCCCATTTGATTGGAAGGCGGCAAAGGCTTTAATCTCCCCCTTGTTGCAGCTGCTTTTGAAGTGAGTTTCCTCGCCAGAGCCCCGACTGGACAGGCAGCGGCTCACATCGCGGAGCGCAGCGCCGGCTCGGGGACGGGAGAGCGTAGCGCAGGGCGCAGCCCTAGGCAGACACCGCGCACTGCGGGGCACTCCCGCACTCCACCCCGCTCCTCCTGCCCCGCTACGGCTCCCCTGCGGGCCACTCAGGATTATTCGCGTCTGGTTCCAGGCTCCGAGAAGGTGTGCGGGGCACCCGCGTCCGCCGAGCCAGCTCCTCATCCAGCCGCTCCCGCACCCCGGGCGAGCGCGCAACCCCGAGCCCGCCCCGTGCGTCCCGGAGCCCTCCCCCCGCTGCTCCCATGCGCGCGGGTGGGTCATGAGCACAGCGCCCTCGCTTTCTGCCCTAAGAAGCAGTAAGCACAGCGGCGGAGGCGGCGGCGGCGGCGGCGGCAGTAGTGGCAGTGCGGACCCTGCCTGGACCAGCGCGCTCTCTGGAAATTGCTCCGGCCACGGCTCAGGCTCGTCCCCGGCCGGCAGCACCAAGCCTTTTGTGCACGCCGTGCCCCCTTCTGATCCCCTGCGTCAGGCTAACCGCCTGCCCATCAAGGTGCTGAAGATGCTGACGGCACGGACTGGCCACATTTTGCACCCAGAGTATCTGCAACCCCTGCCCTCCACACCCGTCAGCCCCATCGAGGTAAGGACCTTCTCTCCGGGTCAAGCTGGGACCCCTACCAGGGCTGCCTTCCTGTGGGGTTTCTTTCCCACGGGATCTGGGGCGCGCGGGGGGGGGGGAGGGTCGAAGTGATTCAGCTCCGGGATGGGAGAAAAGGATAGCGTTTCCTCACCCCTTATTCGGAAAGGGCAACGAGATGGAATGGGATGTAAATTCTAAGGGGCAAAGCCACCCAAACTTGCCCTTTTTGTATCACAGTCCCTATGTACCTAACCCTCCCCCATCGGCCGCTAGGCTGACAAGGGCCTGAATACTGTTCCAAAGTCGCCTTCCTCCAGCTCTCCAGAAGCTAGTATATTTACACAGCCTCGGAGGCGCCAACAGCTCAAGCCCTTGTTGCTCTTTAGAATCAAGGAGTGCGTGCCGGGAAGGGGATACAGTTCTGGCTCTAAAGAGATGAAAACCAAACCATTTGCGAGAGATTGTTTCCAAATATAAGTAGTGCTGAAAGAATACAGGAAGGATCCTAGAGCGGTCAGGGGTCTGGCATCTTTCCCAAGGACGAGAATCTTAGAGGGTGGATGTGAAGTGGGGTGCCACTTAGAATTGCGCCTCGAAGTTGAGATGCTTTTCGCGGGTTGTTACGGATGGGCATTAGTACCCTAAAGTCGGGATTCTAAAGGGTTTCCCCTTCTTTCTCTGTGTGACGCCCTCACCGTCTGACTTCTCAGCTGGACGCCAAGAAGAGCCCACTGGCGCTGCTGGCGCAAACATGTTCGCAGATAGGAAAGCCCGACCCCTCGCCCTCTTCTAAACTCTCCTCGGTCGCCTCCAATGGGGGCGGCACGGGTGGTGCAGGCGGCGGAGCTGGGGGCGACAAGGACGCCAAGTCGGGCCCCCTGAAACTGAGCGACATCGGCGTGGAAGACAAGTCGAGTTTCAAGCCTTACTCCAAGCCTGGCTCCGATAAGAAGGAGCCGGGAGGCGGCGGCGGAGGTGGCGGTGGCGGCGGCGGCGGGGGTGTTTCTGCGGAGAAGTCGGGATTCCGGGTACCGAGCGCCACCTGCCAGCCGTTTACGCCCAGGACAGGCAGTCCCAGCTCCAGCACCTCGGCCTGTTCGCCGGGAGGCATGCTGCCCTCCGCCGGGGGCGGCCCAGAGGGCAAGGACGACAAGAAAGATCCCGAAGCTGGCGGCGGTGGCAGCAGCAAGGGCGCCGGGGGCTCCTCGGCGGACGGGGTACCTGCGGGACTGGCACACGGGCGGATTAGCTGCGGCGGCGGAATTAACGTGGATGTGAACCAGCACTCGGACGGGGGTCCAGGGGGCAAGGCTCTAGGCTCGGACTGCGGCGGCTCTTCCGGCTCCACCTCGGGTTCTGGCCCCAGCGCGCCCACCTCGTCGTCGGTGTTGGGCTCCGGGTTGGTAGCTCCCGTGTCTCCCTACAAACCGGGCCAGACAGTGTTCCCTCTACCCCCCGCGGGTATGACCTACCCAGGCAGCCTGGCTGGGGCCTATGCTGGCTACCCGCCCCAGTTCCTGCCCCACGGCGTGGCACTTGACCCCACCAAGCCTGGCAGCCTGGTAGGGGCTCAGCTGGCGGCGGCTGCGGCCGGCTCTCTTGGTTGCAGTAAGCCAGCCGGTTCGAGTCCCCTGGCCGGGGCGTCGCCGCCGTCCGTGATGACAGCCAGTTTGTGCCGGGACCCATACTGCCTCAGCTACCACTGCGCCAGCCACCTGGCCGGAGCTGCGGCCGCCAGCGCCTCATGCGCGCACGATCCGGCCGCTGCAGCCGCGGCGCTCAAATCGGGATACCCGCTGGTGTACCCCACGCACCCACTGCATGGTGTGCACTCCTCGCTGACCGCTGCTGCAGCTGCGGGTGCCACACCACCCTCCCTGGCCGGTCACCCCCTCTACCCCTATGGTTTCATGCTCCCTAACGACCCGCTCCCCCACATCTGCAACTGGGTGTCAGCTAATGGGCCGTGCGACAAGCGCTTCGCCACGTCAGAAGAGCTGCTGAGCCACTTGCGGACCCATACGGCCTTTCCTGGGACAGACAAACTGCTGTCTGGCTACCCCAGTTCTTCTTCTCTCGCCAGCGCCGCCGCAGCAGCCATGGCTTGTCACATGCACATCCCCACATCAGGCGCACCAGGCAGCCCGGGGACCCTGGCGCTGCGCAGCCCCCACCATGCACTGGGACTCAGCAGCCGCTACCACCCGTACTCCAAGAGCCCGCTCCCCACGCCCGGTGCCCCAGTGCCCGTACCCGCTGCCACCGGACCCTACTACTCCCCCTACGCCCTCTACGGACAGAGACTGACCACTGCCTCCGCACTGGGGTATCAGTGAGGGTGACCCGGGGGAATTTGGAGGGAGAAAAAAGGAGCTGGGGGGAGGGGAGGAGTCGAGGGAGGGGCAGGAGCCAGACGAGGTTCCTGACTCAGGCCGCAGCGGAAGACCCGGGCTATGGAAGCGAAAAGAAAGCCTAAATCTTACCTATCCACCAACAACAGCCAGAGAATGAGCCTGGACGGGAAACCCTTCTCCTCCACCCCTAGCTCCCCCACCCAAACTTTATAAAAGTTGAAAAAAATCATTTGACTTTTTATAGAAAAAGAAGGAAAAATAATTGAGAAAGTGTTCATCTGAGGACTTCACCGGTGAACGTTGGTATTTATTTATGTTAGCTCCAAGCGGACCCATGGTTCAAAAGTGCATTATTTAGTTTGAGCTCCGTAGGTTAAAAGGAGGAGGGGGAGAAAATTAAAACTCGAGGGTAAATATGTGGAAAACAAACCCTCCCATCCCTTGTAGAGTATAAATAAAAACAAAACCGCTACAGAATTAGGATCTTCTCTTTAATGTTACTTTTAAATTGCTATGATTGTATTGTGCGTTCTTATTTAATGTCTGATTGAAACTCAAATTTACATGCATGTTTGTTACAAAAAAAGAAAAAGACGAAACAAAATAAGTCACAATTTGTCAACTCTGATTTCAAATTGCAATTATTTTTAAGGTGTATACCATCGAAAGAGAATGGGTATTTTTTTGTATGTATTCTGGAAGAAAACAAAAAAAAGGAAAAACAATTCTATTCCAAAACCTCATTTGCCTTATTTTGTTCTTTAAAAGGAACACAACTATTTTTAATTTTTAAGTCCACCCGCTGAGACGGGGACAAGGTTTACGTCATGTGCTAAAATAATAGACAATGTATCGCTTTAAAGATTAAAATTCCGTATATTTGATGTATTAAAAGGTTTTACTTCTTATTATCTTTTTAAAATTTTTTTACTTTTATTAAAGCGGTTTCGGCCGCTGCGGTTCCCGGGACCTCCCTGCTGCCTTCTGCCCAGGATCGGGGCTGAATTTCCTACTGCTTTGTTGGGATTTTCTTGAATAGGCTAAAGCTTCAGAAGGGCTGGCCAGCTGAATGGTTGTTGGCCTTGGGGGAAAATGTTTTTCAAGAGCGAATTCACAGTGTGGAAAGATAGTATCCTTGGCTAATTGCTCATTTCGTTTTTATTTAAGTCTCTCAGAAGCTGGTTTGTGAAAAGTGAAAGCAGGGAAAATAGAGGCTTTGGTTTTTGTTAAATTCCTCTTTTAAGGTTTTGGGGGCATTTGAGTTTCATTTTGTGCACAAAGCTGAGCAGGCTGAGACTCGCCCGGTGGGGCCAGAGCCCCGGGGATGCGCGACTGCTTGTCCGTTCCCCCTTTTGCATTGCTAGCATCCCCGGCCTGGGGCAGGCGGCGCTGACTAGCGGGGATAGGGAGGCATTTGCTGGCCGGAAGAGAGCACGCAGGACCTTCTTGTCTCTAGGGAACAAAGTGAGTTCTGCTTTTTTTGGACCTAGAAGTAGTTGAATTACTTCTAGGTCCAATTACCAAGCCCCTTCACACCCTGCCCACCCCACCCACATTGGCTCCTTCCTCCTGCGGGAGTTGGGGCGGGTGGCAGGCCTGCACCGAGGCTGGTTTTCCCTGTCCGGAGTTCTGCAGTGGGTGTAGCAGCCCAGTCGGGGTTGCAAGAGTGCGTTCCAGGGCTAGGAACCCGGAAGCCCCTTCTAAACTCAGCGGTGCGACGGTTTTGGCTGTCCTGCTCAGCCTCAGGGGAACTAATCTGTGTTGTTCTGGGGTATCCGCACAGGCAGGATCCCGGTATGGATCCCCGCGGAGCTCTCCCTTCTCCCACAACTTGAGCCTCACCACCCGGCAGCCAGAAGCGCGGGCAGAACAGCATCGGGAATGCCCCGGTAACAGCGGGACCAGGAGGCCTTGACTGGAGCTGTAGTTCTTAAGCTGTTGGGAGCGCTGAGCCTAGGACGCCCTACGGTGGGATCCTGGGACCAAAGAGTAGCAGCCCAGAGAGAGCACCCCCACAGCACGCGCCCTGCTGGAGTCAGGCCTTCCAGGGTTCCCCGAGTTTCTGGGTTCCGTAGGCACCAGCTCTCTCTGTCGCCTCTGGGGCACGCACAGAATCTCCCCTCTGCTTTAGGCCTTGTGTGGAACAGCCACCCGGGGCCTTGGAGCCATTTGCACAAGACTTAGTGGCTTCTGAGATTTTCCAGTCCCCCTCCTTAGAACCAGTCCAACAGCTGCGGGACCTTTTCCCGGGCGGCACACAGAGCGGACCCGGCCACCTCGCGAAGGCCGCAGAAGCAGACTTTCTGCTTCCCCGAAACGGCTGAGACGCTGGCACCGGAGCTAGGCCGAAGAAGGAGCGATGCGACCCTACCGCCGCTCTGGTTCAGAGGAGAGACATTAGGCTGGCCTGGGCTTCTCGAGGGTCCTTGAGCACCGGATGGCTCACCATCTCCAGGCGCTCGCACAAACTCCACCAGCACCAGGTTGGGGAGGAAATGGTACCACCAGAGCGCCCACACCCCAAAGCCGGTGACATGGAATCTGAAAGCCAGGCTGCTGTCTTTCTCACCAGCACCAGCCACAGGCCGCTGGCACTGGGACGCACAAGTTTCACCCACCATGGCCTTGCATATTTGGGCAGGAGCCCTTGGGCCACTATGCCTTCCCCGCGTTTCCAGCCAGGACCCTCTCAGACAGGGAAGGCCTAAATATTCGTCAGGTCTGGAATTCAAGCCTGGGACCTTCAGGAAGACAACTGGGACGTTCAGGCCTTCATGCCCATTTTATTAACCAAAATAAAACCTCTTAAAAACTTTAACGAGACCCTCTTCCGGGAGAAGTTAGGCAGAGGCAGCAAAACTCCAGAGCCTCAGGGCTGGGGGTTAAGGGCAGGAAGGACACACACACACACACACACACACACGCACACGCACACGCACACGCACACACACACACACACACACACACACACACACACCAGACATGTAGGATGAAGCCAAATCACTCATCACGGAGTTAGAGAGATGCCGGGTGTCAGTATGTGTTGCAAGTTGGGCCGGATTCTCAAGCCTCCCAGGAGAAACACGCGTCCCTCCCTGCTGCGCCCTGGAGCTGTTCCCTCCTCGGCTTCCCTGCCCTCTCCGCAGATGCGGACAGGGCCCCTGCTCAGTAGTCAGCCGCTGGAGCCTGCACCACGAGCATGTCCACCAGGCGGCGCTCCGGATCCCAACAGCCGGGAAAATACCAGAAACCCAGGCCAGTCCAGGACCCCAAGCCGCCTTCACCTCTCCTGCTTTCAGGGATCCCCTCACTATCACTTCTCATTCCTTTCTTGCTGCGAATCATCTCCCCGCTCCTCTTCTACACACACACACACACACACACGCACGCACGCACGCACGCACGCATGCACGCATGCACACACACTTCCCCATCTCCAAAGGGTTGGTATAGGCCTCCAGGACCCTCCTTTTGAAAAACTCCCAGGGCCTTCTCCAGGCTTCAGCAGATCCCTCTTTCCCGGCTAGCTCTCACTTTGCAAGCATCTCCTGCCTGAAGCAGGCAGCCTAGATACAGTAGGGACCCAGGACCCTTTGGAGAGCCTGTTTGAATGGCCCAAAGACAGTCCACAGGAGCATTTATTTATTTATTTATTCATTTATTTATTTATTTTCCCCTGTCTGAGACAAGGTTTCTCCTAACTGTCCTGGAACATGCTTTGTAGACCAGGCTAGCCTCAAATGCACATAGATCTTCCTGCCCCTGCCTCCTGAGTGCTGGGATTAAAGGCGTGCGCTACCGTGACCAGCTTCAACGAAAGCTTCTTGAGGCCCCTCTTCTTGTCTTTGACCTTCACGGAGAAACTGAGGCAAAGTCCAGGAAGCCAACAGTAAGGCCACAGGGCAAAGCCCAGGCTTCCTTCTCTATTCAAATATATGCACCCATGTTGTGGGTGGTGACCTCACATGTGTTACAGACTACAGCCAGCTGGGTTACCTTTTATCCTGTCTACCCTTCACAACACCGCCATGGGGTTGTTAGAATCTTCACCCCCATTTTCCAAACCAAACTGAAACTGGACGGGACTCCACCTTGAGGTTTTAGAGCTGCCAGAGAATGGAGTATGAGCAGGATTCTCACCTTGGTTGCCCCTACAGGAGGAGATTTTAAAACAGGACAAACCTGAAGCCAGAGTTTGATTTGTCTTGTTATAGGATGGGTGTGGGGGCATCCTCGGAGTCATCTTAGTTTTTATTATGGAGACTTTCCAAACACAGAGGTTAGGAGGTACAGTGTAATGTACTCTGTGAACGCTCATCCAACCTGGGTAGCTGTCACCTCATGGGCAGTTTTCCTTCCTCTGTACCCTCTTCAGTCCTCCTTGCCCCCGACCCAGGGGGTGTTTCTGTAAAATGACTTTGGATACTGGCCTGGCTTGGCAGTAGGAGACACTCTCAAAGTAAGAAAAGCTTACAGCCATTTGCTGGAGTTTCAGGGCTGAATGAGGCAGGCTCTTAGCTCCACATTGGCTTACTCTACAATGAACCTCCTCTTGTCCTCCATGTTCTCATCAGTAAAATGGGGACACTGATACCAACCTACCAGGGGTTATTAGGAACCTCAAATAAAATAATAAATTTAAGGGCTGGGAATCTGCAAGGCCTAAGTTTGATTCTCAGCACGGAAAAAAAGCAACAATAATAAGAAAATGTGAAGTGTCCAAGTTCCTGCCTGGCCCACTGTGACTCTCAGTAAAGACTGAAGAACTGTCCATGGCTCCCTCTGACCCAGTGGCTTCTCACAGGTGCCTATAGTCATAGTTCTTCTTCTATCCTACTTTATGTTACTTACTGGTCCTCACAGTTCAAAGCCGCTGCTTACTAGCTAGACCCCAAACTTCTGCTCAGTTGTGCCAATTACACAGTCCTTCCCTGAAATGCTTTCCTTGCTCTGGCTCTCTGCCCCTGTTAGAGTGGTTTGGTTTTGGTTTGTTTGGTTGGTCGGTTTTGTGGTGTGTGTGTGTGTGTGTGTGTGTGTGTGTGTGTGTGTGTGTGTGTGTGTGTGTGTGGTTTTTCAAGACAGGGTTTCTCTGTAGCTTTGGGGCCTGTCCTGGAACTAGCTCTTGTAGACCAGGCTGGTCTCGAACTCACTGAAATCTGCCTGCCTCTGCCTCCTGAGTGTTGGGATTAAAGGCGTGCGCCGCCACCACCACCCAGCAGAGTGTAAGTGTGAAGTGCCCTCATAGACTCCTGTATTTGTCCAGCACCTCGTGCTGTCTAGAGAGGATTCGGGACCTTCTCGGGAGGTGGGACCTGACTGAGGGGACATGGTACTGCAGACAAGCCTTGGGATTTGTATCCCACCCCACTCTCTGACGTTCTCTACTTTCTGATTAGCTCAGACATGAGCAGACTCCTTCACCACAGTGGAGAAAGCTCTTGCTGCCTTGATGAGCCGTGCCCCTCAAACTGTGAGCCAAAGGAGCCCTTCCTCCCTCAAGTTGCATTTGCCAGGAATTTTATCAAAGCAACAAGAAAAGTGACTAATACAGCACCCCTCAAAACTCTCTCCATGCCAGCACCCCTCAAAACTCTCTCCATGCCAGGCTGATCACGTCTTTGACCTCCACACTCAGGAGGCAGAGGCAGGCAGATCTCTGTGAGTTGAAGGCCAGCCTGGTCTACACAGTGAGTTCCAGGCCATCAGGGCCACACAGTGAGTCTATCTCAAAAATGAAAAGAAAAGAAAGAAAAAGAAAGAAAGAAAAGAAGAAGGAAGAAGAAAATCCTCTCAATACTCACCTTCAGGTTTCCCACCCACCCACACTTCCCTTTCATTTTGCAAGCCTCTGCACCTAACATAAAGGTGAGGGAGGAAGCACACAGGCCACTGGGCCATGGAAAAGGATACCAACTTGGATGGGGATTTATTTCTTCACAGTTGGGTGGTCAGAAATAAGACATACATAATGGTGACATTCTTCTCCAAAAGTGACCCAGGGCTGTGTGTACACAGGTGAATGGCATACTGCCCCAAACACTGGAAGTATGGCATTCATAATTGGCCATACTCTCGTTTATCCACACCCGTTACCTTCTCCATTTCACACGTGAGGAGCAGAAAGCAAACAAAGGTTTGTGTGTAACACAGCAGTAGAATCTGGGCCTTCACTGTACCCCCTTTTTCATACCAACTCAACACTCCAACTTTTAGCATCTTTTTTTTTAAGTGAATTTACAGTTGAACCATCTACTCTTTTTATTTATTTATTATGTATACAGTGTTTTGTCTTGCTGTCTGGAAGAGGGCGCCAGATCTCATTACAGATGGCTGTGAGTCACCATGTGGTTGCTGGGAATTGAACTCAGGACCTCTGGAAGAGCAGTCAGTGCTCTTAACCTCTGAGCCATCTCTCTAGCCCCAACACTCCAACTTTTGACCACTGGCCAAATTGTTACCACCCTACCTTCTGAAAGCTCCCTGGGTACCCATTATATTTCATGTTCTCCCCCTTGCTTCCTGGAGCTCCTGCCTGTTCACTGCCAAACACTTTTTTTCTTTTTTGAAATATATATATGCATATATATATAATTTTTGAAATTAAATTATTCGTTCATCATACCCCACCTACTATTTCCTCCCTCCAATTTTTCCCATGTACCCCTTGCTCTCCATAGCTACTTTTTATTTAGTTCTCTCTCTCTCACACACACACACACACATACACATACTCACACTCACCCACTCTCAGCATTCCTTAGCTGCCTGAAGTTCTTTGTCTAGAACTGAGGCCTTATGAGCTTCCTCCATCCGTGTCAGCATGTCTATTGGAATCCTTGTTCAGATTTTGTTTCGGAAGCCATATTGATAGGACTTCATGGGTCTCATCATTTCTCTGGCATTTTTAGGAAACACGATCTCACTGCGTACTCCCTGTTCCTCTGGCTCTTACATTCTTTCTGTCCCCCTCTTAATTGTTTTTATTGAGCTATATATTTTTCTCTGCTCCCCTCCCTTCCTCCCTCCTCCCCTTCTCTCTACACTCCCAATTTACTTGGGAGATCTTGCCTTTTTCTACTTCCCATGTAGATTAGATGCATGTATATTTCTCTTAGGGTTGTCTTTGTTGTCTAGATTCTCTGAGATTGTGAATTGTAGGCTGGTTTTTCTTTGTTTTATGTCTAAAAGCCACTTATGAGTGAGTACATATTATATTTCTCTTTCTGGGTCTGGGTTACCTCACTCAATATGATGTTTTCTAGCTCCACCCATTTGCCAGCAAATTTCAAGCTGTCGTTATTTTTTTCTGCTGTATAGTACTCCATTGTGTAAATGTACCACATCGTCTTCATCCATTCATAGGTCGAGGGGCATTTAAGTTGTTCTCAGTTTATGGCTATGTCTGTCCTCTTCTCTACTATGATCCCTGAGCCTTAGTGCAGGAATTGTGGAGTAGATGGTCCCGAGCACCACATGGTCACTTGTTTCTGCATTTTGATTGGCTGTGGCTTTCTGTAGTTGTCTCCATCTGTTGCAAAGAGACACTTCCTTGAGGAGGGATGAGGGCCTTGCTTTTCTGTGGGCATAAGGGCAAATACTTAGAATGCAGTTAGTGGTGATGCTGGCCTAGTAAAGTGGTGGTTATGGTTTCTCCTCCACAATCCATGACCTCACTGGCCTCTTGTCTTTGGCTTGGTTTCCAGCACAAAACATGGTTTCCTTCTTGTTGAGTGGGCCTTTGGTCCTACTAGAGAGCTGCTGGCTACTGCCAATGTACATATACCATTATTGAGATGGGATGATGGGATCCATATGGTGTATCATGCCATGCTGGTCATTGTTTTAGTTCATAGGCATCATAGATGGGTAGGTCAAGTGGTTGCTTCCCTCCACTGGAAGTTTGATGGGGAACCTCCTTCAGCCAATGGCCTTTAAGAGGCTGGACCAGGTTGGGGTGTGACTTAGGTACCAGAAAGGTGTGCTTGCTCTCTTCTTCCCACCCTCCACACCTTGATGTTGGACCCCCATTCCCATTCTGTGAATTTTCTTTTTTAATAAAGAAATACCTTAGAACACTCTATTCGAAGTTATCTTGGGACTATTTGACTCACGTTCAGCATCAGAAGCTTGCATGGTGCCTTCTGGTGCCATGTAAGCTGGTCCCCAGGGAGGCTCTCAGGTCAGAACCAGGTGGGATCCTCTGGGTCCTGTGTCTGAAACATCTCTATCGTCTACGTACTTTTTTCTAAGACAGGTCTTATGTACCTACATTGCCCTTGAACACCTATGTAGGCAAAGGTGATATTGAATTCTGGTCCTCCATCCCCCATTCAAGGAGTCCTGGGATTATGCTACCATACCTGGTTTACGCAGTATCGGAGATCCAACCCAAGGGATACTAGACATGCAGTACCAACTGAATTATATTCTTAGTCTCAGCCATTCTTTATATCATCTGCCAAGTATGGAGCTGAGTCAATTGGGAAAGCTACATCTCCTCAGCTAGCATACTACACAGAACATAACAGGGACATACATGTTAGAGGAATGAAGGGAGAAAGGAGAAAACAGAGAGGAAAAACACGTAAGCATGAGGACCTGAGTTCTGAGCTCCAGGTTCAGTGAGAGACTCCTTTCCAATGGAATAATAACCAGTACGCCAATACCCTTCTTTGTGCATGCATTGCCATATGCACCTACACATGTATAACACGTACACACTTTTAAATTTTATAAAGAGAAATATGCAATGAATTGGTCCTCTCAGGGGAAAATTTGTTTCCAAAGGGTTTGAGGAACACAAAGGAGCATGGCCAATGAGAACCTGGAAGGTTTGGACTCATGACCAGGCCCAGTGATGTTCACTTCGTTAGTTAGGAACACAAAGGAGCATGGCCGTGGAGAACCTGGAAAATTTGGACTCAAAACCAGGTCCAGTGATGTTCACGACGTTAATTAGAAGCTTTACTTGCTGAAAGTAACAAAAAAAAACCCTACATGGTGGTATAAAGAAGACAAAGCAGAGCAGCCCTTCCTACAATTCTAGCACTTGGACGATAGAGACAGGCGATCCCTGGAGTGAACTGGTTAGTCAGATTGGCAAAATTGGCAAGCTCTAGGTTCAACTGAGAGACCCTGCTTCAATGAAGACAACACAGAGGAAGATTTTCTGACATCCAACTTGGTGTTCCACATGCGCAAGCATGCATCACACACACACACACACACACACACACACACACACACACACACGGAAGAAGGAAAGAAAAAAACTTTGAAGACTCACTCATTGTGCCCTATGCTTCACACACAACGGATCTTATTATTGTGAGACAGCCCAATAGATAAAGCTCTTGGAGCCCAAATGTAAGGACCTGACTGAGTTCAAGCCCCTAGAAACCATGTATTAACCCCAGTGCTCCTCCAGTGAGCTAGGAGGGCAGTCTGGGAGGATTCCTAGTAGCTCACGGGCAAGGCAGCCTCAAACACCAGCAATGAATTAAAGACCTTGTTTCAAACAAGTTGTTTCTAACAAGAAGTTACATCCAAGGTTGTCCTCTGACCTGAACACACCTGTCATGGCACACATGCACCTATACTCATACACATATACATACATCACACAACAGCACACATACACAAATAGATAAAGAAAAGGAAACAAAGCTAAGAATAGGAGTACATTCCTATAATCCCAGCTACTCACCTGGCTAAGGTGGGGCAAGTCATTAATTCACTACCAAGCTGGGCAAAATATAAATTTTATATATAAACAGCTAAAAATATAACTTTAAGGGGATAAGAGGAAAATTCTGTGGTGAAGAGCTTTTCCAGTATTTTTGAGGACCTAGAGCTGATCACCAGCCTCACAAAAATAAATAAATAAAACTGAAAAGCTGGGTTGTAAAAGGCCCTGCCTCCTTCCTCCATCGTCTTGATAAGAAACTAGAACATGCCCGGCGGTGGTGGCGTGCGCCTTTAATCCCAGCACTCAGGAGTCAGAGGCAGGCGGATCTCTGTGAGTTCGAGACCAGCCTGGTCTACAGAGCTAGTTCCAGGACAGGCTTCAAAGCTACAGAGAAACCCTGTCTAGAAAAACCAAAAACAAAACAAAACAAAAAAAAAGAACCTAAAGCACAACCTCCCGCTCAACATAGAAGCCCACCAGGACTCATCTTTGGACTGACTCTGGAATCAAACACAACTCAGAAGCTAAATGACAGCACTGATCATAGCAGCAGGAGGTGGGTGGTTTTAATCGCCCACCCAACAGTGACCCAGGGAACACACCTCACCTCTTCAGGGTGATGCAAGAGGAGGATCACTTGGGAAAGAGCAGCACAGGCTAGCATGGGTCCCTTAAGAGGGGACAGTGGAAAGACCTTCGGCTCTCTTCTTAGTGGAAGCACTGTCCACCTTTTGATGTGAAGAAGGGAGGGGTATGCTGGGCTCTCAGCCGCTGCCTCTGATACCCCTGACATTGTTGGGGGTATCTCCCGGGCAGTTCCTGTGGGGTGGGAGCTCTGCACTTCTCCATGTCAGAAGCTCTAGAGTCTTTGAGAGGGTTAAGTGTAGTTTGAAACCCTACAGCCATTTTTAAAGACCCTCAGATGTGCCATGTGCCTTTTTCTAGAAAGGAGGGCGTATGTACATGAATAACTCCAGTCAATTTCTGGGTCTGCAGATTTAAAATTCTGGATTAGGGACTCTGTGGTACAACACTTAGTATGTTCATGGGCTTAATCCCCGACGCTGAAAAAATAAACAAATAGATGCATAGTCTCAGTGTTGAAGAAAATCCAATATTACTAAAGCAAAAAGCAAACCTAGATAATTCCCTTGAGGAATTCTAGGTTTTCCTTTCTAAATTATGACCATGTGAACATTTCAAATCTTCCGTGTGATTAACAGTAATAAGTAATGTTTAGGTCAACACACAGGCCAGGATTCACCATTATCTGACCCTCAGAACTGCCATTAGGCCCACTTTTCAGATGAGAAGACTGAGGCTTAACAGAGGTGGAATGACCCATTCAAGGTCACAAAGCCAAGAGAAGACAGAGCTAGAGTTTATTGTGAGGCCACTGCTTCTGTGCTTTGCTGTGCAGCATATTGTCCTTGACATCTCCTTATGCAGAAGTCACACACTAAGCTTTACCCCCAAGCATGGAGGTCAGCCCCTACCCAGTGGTGTACCAGAACCAGTTAGCTGACCCAAGCACAAATTTGGGCACATCTTCCCCATGCCTCACTCGGTCATGTTATATTGGTAGTTTGATCAGGCAAGGAGTGTTTACACCAAGGTAAGTGGCAAACAGCTATGACACAAAACAAAAGCATTTGTTTCCCAGAGAAGCAATTTTCTAGCTATTTACCAGCTTGCCTCAGGGCCATGGACACAGAAGTCACCTCCCTAATAGTAAGGAAGACACAAGTCTGCAGCCAGGAACTAGGTGAGTGACCATCTGGGGAGTGCGTAGCCTCCTCCTCTAAGCCTACTGTGGCACCTGTCTCCTAGGTCTCCTACCCTGCTCTAGATTCTTTACTACAACAGACAGACTATTCACTACAGGGTGGTTCTGCAGCCCAGATCACGCGGGAAGCCCTCAGCTGGACTTTGGCTATTGATAGACTGCCCGGCTCTAGCTTGACCTAGCTCCTCTCTCCCTTCCAGCTTACTCTCCTGCACCTTCTGGATGCATCCAGCAATTGCTTAGGAGGGGTGGAGAAAGGGGCAGTGTGACTCTGCTCTGACTTTGTGCTTCTGCCCCCCCAGCAAGGATTCCAATGGGTCAGGCCTAGAATGCAGCCTGCCCTAGGGTCTTCCTACTGCAGTCTCTGGGAAGAAATGACATTGTAATGATTATTGCCATTTAATAAATATTTTCTTCACAGTAAGCATGATACTAAATGCTATCAACATATTATCTTTCTGACTCTCACAGCTATCTAGGAGATATATGCATGATATTAAGAGAGAAATGGAGGCACAGAGAGGTTAAGTAACATGCCTGAAGTCACATAGCTAATAAATGTTAGGACAAAGATGAAAGATAGCTGAGCCATACCCAACAGCTCTTTCTATAAGGTGAGTTATGGGGGCTAGAGAGATGGCTCAGTGTTTAAGAGCAGGGGCTGCTCTTCCAGATGACCTAGTTCCCACATTCCCAGCACCCACATGGCAGCTCACAGTTGTCTGTAACTCTAGGATCCAATACCCTCATATAGGCGTATGTGTAGGCAAAACACCAATGCACATAAAATAAAAATAAATAAATTATTCTTAAGAAATGAAGAATTCTATTCTTCTACTCACAGGCTCTATGCTCAGAGCCTACATAATGTCAGAAGATGCTGCTCTAGATGCAGAAAGTGTGGGAAAGTTACCCCCTTAAGGATGCTCCAGATGCAGAAAGTGTGGGGAGGGTACCTCCCTGAGGATGCTCCAGATGCAGAAAGTGTGGGAAGGGTACCTCCTTGAGGATGCTCCAGATACAGAAAGTGTGGGAAAGGTACCCCCATAAGGATGCTCCAGATGCAGAAAGTGTGGGAAGGGTACCTCCTTGAGGATGCTCCAGATGCAAAAAGTGTGGGAAAGGTACCCCCATAAGGATGCTCCAGATACAGAAAGTATGGGAAAGGTACCCCCGTAGTGATGCTCCAGATGCAGAAAGTGTGGGAAGGGTACCTCCCTGAGGATGCTCCAGATGCAGAAAGTGTGGGAAGGGTACCCCCGTAGTGATGCTCCAGATGCAGAAAGTGTGGGAAGGGTACCTCCTTGAGGATGCTCCACAAGATAAAAAAGAAAGACCACTTGCTTGCCTGTGGGAAGGCTAGAGTCTTGCAGAGTGCTGAGTCTCCAGTCCTGGACAGTGAGTGTCCACTGGAAATCCTGTGTTGAGCACCTGCTGTATACACAGCCTTGTCTTTGGCATGGAAGCAGTGGAAGAGAACCAAGCCATGGTCTCAGTCCTCAAATAGCTCACTGCCCAATGCTGTGGTCTCAGAAACAGTTATTGCCTTATCCAGGCTGTGACAAGGGGTATGACAAGTTCATCCCCGCAAGAAGATGCAGAAGTCTTTAGAGAGGTGGCAGCTTCAATGATGAACAGGCGTTTGATGGGTAGGAAGTCAGGATAAGGGAACCAAAGGAGAAAGGACCGGTGATATCTAAGCCAAGGAGGCAGGACAGATGGTGTCCCGTTCTTTGATTGGCACTCGGGAGCTATCAACAGTCCTTGAGCAGAGGATTGACAAAATGGGATTGAATATTGAGAGGCAGGAAACAGACACAATTTGTAGTTCGAGTGGCTCAGAGAGATGTGAGCTGGCCACAGCTCAAAACCACAGAGCAAACAAGGCAAGGATGGTTCTGGGAGAAGGAAAGGAAGTCCAGAGGATTGCGCTGGGAGAGGGACAGCAGCTGGAGAGGAAGCGAAGGCCAAGCTGCCTTGGGAATCAAGAAACCCCAGACACAGCTACTCACATCAGTCCAGTTTCTCCCTCAGGTGATGATGTATGTGGAGCTGAAGTTATGTGTGGGTGCTGAGAACTAAGCCAAGGTCCTCTGCAAAAGCAGTATGCTATTCAACTTCTGGGACATTTCTCCAGCCCTGATAATGATATTTTGAGACAGTGTCTTACTCTGTAACCTAGGCTGGTCTAGAACTCATGCATAGCTCAAGCTGGCCTTAAACTCATTGAAATCCTCCTGCCTTGACTTCTTGTGTTGTGATTCCGACCAGGCGTGAGCCCCTGTGCTTGGTTTGGAGGTGTTGAGTTCTGATGCCTGCGTGAGGTGGAAGCTGGAGATGTGCACTTGAAAGCCCCATGGGGAAGTGAGAGCTGAAGCGGCCTGAGGGTGATCCGCCCCTGAGACAGAGAAGAACGCTGAGCTAGACTGAGTGTTAGGCAGAAGGATCTCACAGCTTGTACCCTAACCTACAGGCACCACCATGTATCCCAGAGCGAGCTCACCTCGCCCCGGACGCCCAGCAAACATGTGGGGGTGGCCAGCTTCCTGCCCCTATCAAGGCCCCATTTACTGCCAGACTGGAGCAAAAAAGGTCCCAGCACTTCCTTTCCTGCTTTGGGGCCACTCCCCACCACACCCCACCCCTGACTGCCTCCCGACTCAGAGTAGAACTGATGGAGAGCCAAGCCTTCCCTAGCACACCACAGCCCAATTGGAGATTAAAGAACAAAATAAATGCTAGTGTTCTAAAGTTACGAAACCTGAGGGTCTATACTTGTGACAACAAGTAACTATCGGAGACCAGAATCTCATTTCTCACTCCAGAAAGCACTCCAACCCACAGAGAAGAGATACCCTGGGCTGACCCCACCCACTCCTGCTCACCCTCCCTCCAGCAGCCCTATCAAACTGTTGCTGAACTCCTAGCTCCCCACTCCACCTCGCTGCTTAGACTCACCTTGGAGTTGGTATCTCGTGGCCCCCACTAATCTCCACCCCCAGGAGCCAAGAGGGCCAGTCAGGAGACAGGGGTTGGAGATTCTGGGACCAAAAACTTCAGGGTCTCTGTGCTCCCAGATGCACAATTGATTTTCATTCAAGATACTACGTGAGGTCCAAATGTCAGATTTAGAGAGGCAGAGTGATGGCAGCCCAGAGGACCAGAAGCAGGACGGAAGGTGGAGGCATCACGGGCGATGGAGATAAAAGTGCCGAGACTCGAGTTTCCTCTGACTTAGAGAATACACCCAACTCAGCAGGAGCTATGGGGTGCTATGCAAGGTTATGTAGCCAAAGCATTACCAGGGTGCTAGGATATGGGGGCAGCGGTGTGGGCATTGAGTAGGAGGAAAAGTGTCAAAGAAAACTGTGTTCTGGAATCCGCGGGTCTTTGTGTGAGTGTGGCAATAGTGTATGTGTCTGGGCATAGAGCGTGACTGCAGTAAAAGGGTGTGCTTGCCTTGGGACAGACCCAAGTAACACTGTGTGTGCATGCTGGGGGCGGGGTGCACGCGAGTGTGTGTGATTATTTCTGGGTTAGAATATGTCTTTACTATCATCGGGAGAGAGTAGAAAATCTAAGATCTAAGATGCAGGGACCGTGTTCTTGGGAGCACACACCATGTTCCCACCCCACATCTCAGAAGGCCTGAAAGGAGGCCTCTTTGGAACAAGCCTGGGGAGGAAGCAGAGGAGTCCTAAGCTGCAGCCTTCCACCATAGCTCTGAGGCGCCCCCTCCTGGAAACTGGAGGGTCTCCCAAGCCCGCTGAAGGCTAGTTCAGAGCTAGGGCTAATGCTGCCGGGGTGCCAGGGAGACTGCCCTTCAAACAGCTAACTTTGGATTGGCTGGTAGATCAATTAAACAGCCAATAGACTGAAGATGGGGCTGCCACCTCCAAGATCTTTATCCCCAGCAACACTAAGCCCAAGGGGGGTACAAAGTACATGTTCAAGAGGAGCTGATGGATGAGCAGGAGGGCTAGAGAGATACAGGGTGATTAAGTAGCTGAGTGCCAAAAAGCCAGGCTCGTGTGTGGCTGCTCAGTTAGTGACCAAAGAGTCAAGTAAGTGACAAGAGGTTGGGAAACTGAGTGACTGAGATTGCCTGGGAAGGTGTGTGACAAGGAGGTGCCCAGAATTCAGGAAATACTGGGATCTGCGCTGCAGAGACAGTGATCATCAACATGGATCCAGGTGGCTGACCTCTGTCCTGAAAGTACAGTGATAGAGTCTGGGTTCAGATTGCATGATGCACACCCTTGAACGCCAACCCTCAAGGTCAGAAGTAATAACATAGACCTCCTTTGGGATGACACTCTCTCTTCTGCATGGTCTTCAAGGGTGGCATTTACTCTCTATGACCCTGACCTGTCTTAGGGAGATGCTGAGCTCAGTGAAGAATCGCTTCACAACTGTTTCCCCTTCCTAAAGGGCCCGCATTGAAGATGCTGCCTTGCAGCCTCCTGGATTCCGTTGAGACTTCCCAGAGAGAGTTGGTTCCAGTGCTCTCATACTAATGAACAGAGCCCATTCTGGGCCATGGGCTCAGTCCCAGATCCAGAAGCTGGAACCCTGAGGATGTGTCCTTCTCTTGCGGCCAACAGTCAGGTCTGTATCAGCACTGTCTACATCAGACAGGCACTGTGTACAAAGCTAGGGCTTACTTCCGGGTTCTAATTCCAGCTCTGGGACCTTGGCCACTTAGCCCCTGAGCCTCAGTTTTCCCATCCATAATCTAAGATGATAACAATGGTCCCAACCTTGTGGAGTAAGAGCAAAACCCAGCAGGTGGCAGGAGCTCAATGCCCTGTATATATTCTAAACATGTGAACAGTCACTTGAACTCCATGGTTCCTAATCTGCAGCTTGGAATGGGACACATGGCCCTGCCTTCCACCTCACAAGCCTCCTTCCTATCCCCACACAGACTAGTCAATGGCCACCACCTGGTGGTTCTGAGCCTAAGGAATGTAAAGGGATCGCCTTGCGCCAGGTGCTGCTACAGTTCCCATCACCCACTTCCCACCCACAGGTACCCAGAGGGATGGCCTACAGTCACCTCTCTTGCCCCACGTGCAGGGCCAAGTGCCTAGGCACAGCGCCTTGCACACCTTGCCTGCAGACAGCTCCTTACACAGAACAAAGGATCACGGGCCAACAGTGACATTTGTCTCCGTGCTGTCCCTGGCTCCTTGAGTGTCATTCTTTTGCCTATTTATGGTGATCGTCCCTTGCAACAAAACCACTTCACTGTCTAAATAATAAGGTAATTTGTTACAGCTAATTACTTGAGGATTTCCTTCATCTCGGGGAAAAAGATCCACCTAGATCTCTGCCCCATCTTGCTCTCATGTTCCCAAAGATCCCCCTAATGTATTCTGGATCATAGATTAGTGGGGAGCCAAGAATGGTCCATGCTGGGCAGAACTGCTCAAATCTATCCCAGCTACGTGAAGCAGTGATTTATTGTGACATGGAGTGTGGGACATTTCCCCAGCTTTTGTGATTGTGGTAATGAAGCTGTAAACCAAATAGCATGAAATGAGGCAAGGCCTTACAATTTAATCAGCTCGTAAACAGATCTACTGCATCAAGCAAATGACATTATTATCCATCCGAAGTAAATCATGCTAATCTCAGGAGATAAAATCAACATCGTTAATGGTCACATGTCATATTCATCAACACTAAACCATCCCCTTTGACAGATTAATCCTAACTACAGCTCCCAGGATGTATGGTAATAGGGCTTGTAGCATGCATTTCGCTCTGCGCCAGGCTAACCAGCACTCTTAGGCTGCTATTACAAATAATTTTTTTATTGATTTACATATTTTAAAATGCATTTAAGGTGAGGCACCATTAAAAACCCTGTCACCCACCCATATTTCTTCCCTGCATTCCGAGACTTTATTAATAGGAGCGGGAAGACAAACATAGTAAGCCTTATAAATACTTTGTATATGGGTAATTAAGATGGGTACTGGGGTGTGGGAGGGGCACAGGGACAGGTGAGAAACAGGAGGTAGGAAGCATAGGAAATAGGGACCCTTTTGTGGTTTGGGTATTGAGGGGAATATCCTCCTTGTTTCCTGCCTTCTCTAGAGATGCCAGGAAAAGGGGGATAAACGTGCCCCCCAAATCTGGCCCCAGGGTCTTCTCTCTCCCCACTTCTCTCATTTCCTGCCTCCGTCATATCAACGCAGTCCATGGTATGTGTGTCTTAAGACTTCAGTCTGTGTAGCATGGCTCCTGACTTCAGATGCCAAATGTATTTATTTATCATGAGGCTGACCTAGGATGAATGCTCCCTGGAAAGTGTCCACTATTCAAAATGTCACTTCCCTTCAACAGGCCGTGCATTATAGTGACAGACATACTTTCAGAGGCCTCTGAGTGGCCAGGATGGATGGGGGCTGCCATGCAGGCAAGGTGCCTGGGCAGAAGCAGTGAGGAAATAAGGGAAGGATGGATACTGGTGCTCAAGTGATCTGTCCCCTCCACAAAGGGACACAGAAGCAGCAGAAGCCAGGATGGTTGCAAGAAATTTACTCTGGAGACTCACAGGGCTGTAGGGCTTAGACAGACACCTACTATGGGAAGCCTGTCACCCTTCTGACGGATATATTTGCAGAGCTTCCTGTGTACTTGCAGGGCTAAGAAGAGAAGGAGGGTGGGAAAAGAAGGGGTGTCTTCTGAACCACAGGAGAGAAGTAAGGGGTCTCAGGGCTGTCGCCAGTGGTCAGACAGATGTTACATTGCACAATGGTACCCCTAGGAGATACGTATGCAGGACAGTGACCGTGGGGTTCTCCATTTCTTTGTGACCCGTGGCCACACCAACTGGAATAGCAATCCAGGAAAGAGGGCTGGGGAAGGAGTACAGTCCCCTTGCTGCTGGGAAGAGGTGGTGTGTTTAATTGATGCAGCAGGAGCCTGAAACACTCCCATGCCCAGGCCTGTGCTTTGTAAACCTGCATCCATTGATTAGACCAACTAATGAAATGAGGCAGAGAGTAAATTGACTCAGGATTGAGGTGGCATCCAGTCGAGTTGCAACCCACTGCGCTCTAAAGATTTTGCACCCTGGGTTTCTTGGACCCTTTCCGAGAGCTCTGGATTGTTGCATCACTTTTTGGGTCCCTAGGGTATCAAGACAACTGTCGCCTTAAGAAAACTTGATTTGGGGTGGAGAAGATGACAAGTCTGAAGTCCTTTGCATCTCTAATCCCTCTGCTCCAACAGGGATACGGGAGGTGGGGACAGGAGGGTCTCTAGAAACTTGCAAATCAGTTGGCCTTGTGTGCATAGCAGAGAAAAAAAGAAAGGAGAAAAAAAAAAGTGGGAGGCAAGGGTTAACGCATGAGGTTGTTTGTCCTCTGGCCTCCACACATGCACAAACTCTCTCTCTCTCTCTCTCTCTCTCTCTCTCTCTCTCTCTCTCTCTCTCTCTCTCTCTCACACACACACACACACACACACACACACACGCACGCACGCACACGCACACACACACACACGCACACACGCGCGCGAGCATGCACACACACACACAAGTACACATGTAGACATCAGACACACAAAAATAAAGGAAAATTTGGTTTGTACTTATTGGATTGACCGGACCTTGATGCCCGTCTGTCTAATATTTCCTTATTTATCCTCCTGCCTCTGTCTCCCAAGTACTAGAATTACAGGCCAGGGCCACCACACCCAGTTAATTTTAAACTTCTTGATCTTTTCAAATTTTTGTTTGCTTTTAAAATTTTGTTTGTTATGGGGTCTGGCTACATACCCCAAGCTGTCTTGGAACTTACTATATAGCCCAAGCCAGGCTTTAACCCCAAGCCTCCTTCCTCAGCCTCTCAAGTGCTAGTATTGTAGGCATGCATTGCCACACCTGTCCTAATATTTCGGTTTTTTAACTTCCTGTTTCTATTTGCAAAGATTTGTTATTTTTGTTTGTTTTGCTTTAAGAAATTATAAAAAGGAGTCAGAGCATTAAAAGATGTAGTGGTGAAAGATGCTTTTCTAACATGCTTTCTTTTGCTCAAAGGCCTGCTTCTGGACTAGAGAGATGGCTCAGCACTTACGAGCACTGGCTGCTCTTCCAGAGAACCTAGGTTCAATTCCCAGATCCACATGGTGGTTCATAACTGTAGTCTCATGGGATCCGATATCCGATGCCCTCTTCTGGTATGCAGACATACATGCAGATGAAACACCCATCTACATAAAATACATAAATAAATAAATCTTTTTAAAAGATATTTAAATAAAGTTTTAACCCATGGAATTTTTGTTTATTATTATTATTTTATTTTTTTTGAGATGGGGTTTCTTTGTGTAGTCCTGGCTGTCTGGGGACTTTCTCTGTAGACCAGGCTGGGCTCAAACTCTAAGATCCTCCTATCTCTGTTTTCTTTCTTTCTTTTTTAAAGATTATTTATTTATTAATGTGTGTACCTGCACCCCAGAAGAGGGCACCAGATTTTATTATAGATGGTTGTGAGCCACCATGTGGTTGCTGGGAATTGAACTCAGCACCTCTGGAAGAAGAGTCAGTGCTCTTAACCACTGAGCCATCTCTCCAGCCCCCATAAATCTTTTTTTTTAAAGCCTGTTTCTATCCTGCCTTGTGAGGAGAGGTTCATAGGTGACATGAGAAGCTGGATGGGAATTCAATGCCTATTATCTAAAAACCACAGTGCCAAAATCTACTCTGACTGCCTGTCCACCCTCCCAGGGAGGTGTAGGGGCTGCTACATACACATAGCTCACCTCCCCACTTCTAGCCAGCCCGTGCCATGCCTAAGCAGTGAATCTACCCCTGATCACTGCTACTTCTGGGTTCAGTTTAGACCAAATGGGATATGCCTTCCAAACAAGAGGGGAGAGACCCTAGGTCCTCCAGGAACTTGGAGTGGTGTCTCCAGAACCCAGTGGATTCGACACCAACCCATTACCTTATGTGAGGAACAGCTGCGATGAAATAATAACCAAGAACAGTAGGTGACCCGGTTTGAACAAAGGGGCAGAGGATCGATGCTCCAAAGCCATGGCCTGCTTTGTGGCTCCTTTAACTACAACATTATATATTATATGCAAATCGGAGCACCAACTTAAGACTGCTTTTCATGTCAAGAGGTTGCTTTGAGCCTATAAGTTATATTTTCCAGATCTTGGACAGTAACATTTTTCTTTTTAGCACAAAGTTGCTCATGGTTCATCTGAGACTCTTTTAAATTGCGGCTTTCAGAGAAATAACAATGTAAAATGACATGATGATATATGGCCCCATCCGGCAGACCCAGGCTGCAACAGCCACAAACGCCACCAAACCTCTGGGAATGAAGCGGTCTCCGGAGCGCCATTGTGCGATTGTCCTAACCGGATCATTTTTAATTAGTTGCAATTAATTTCAAGTGACAGCATCCTGCAATATCAAGTCAGAGCTGCTCTGGTGCCTGGGTGGGGTTATTAGGGACAGACGGTGGGTGAGAGAAGCCAGGAGGAGGTCGTGTCACCAAGTTCTTACCATGTGGGGGGTAGAGGTCTGTCATCTCCTGAATCAGAGGGGAGAGCTGATTCCTAACGAAGCAATTGTTCTGGTACATTCTGGGCTGTGTGTGGGCCTTGCTAGGTGGGTACTTATTATGCACTGCATGGCAGCCAACTGTGGAAAATGATCTCACTTTGGTCACACGATTAGTTTTCTTTCATTTTGCAGAAGCAGCTCCTGAGATAAGGAGGTGGGCAGGCAGTTTATTTGGGAAGTGACCGCAGGAGTGAGGGACTGGGCAGGAAATGGAAGAGAGCCATGTCGGTGCCGAGACACAGAGGAGTTGAAGGACTTGCCTTCTGTTACCTAACTACTTGGTGCTGGGCCTGGGTGGCCTGAGTTCAAAGAAATCCCGATGACAAAGACACTGATCCTAAAAACTTGGACACCTGCATTTCCACTGGGTTTTATTCACACTTCCCTTGAACTAAAACATACATACACGCACACACGCACACACACGCTCAAGCACAACTAAAAATGCAGTAAGTCAGGTGTGGGTGAGCTAGCCCCAAAATTTTGAGCATAGAAGAGTGGCCCCAATTTCTCATCTGTCTTGTGGCATAATGGGTGGGGGAAAGATGCCCTCACTTCCCACCCCAGCCCATCAACATTTGGGAAAGGCAGGAGAGGTGGCCCGGTGGCAATAAGAGTGGGAGAATTATTCTTGACCCCCACCAACTGCAAAACTCAGGAGAGCAGGCCCTGCACCTCACCAGAGCCAACCCTGTTAGTGCAGGGGTGAGTGAGCCAGGCCTGAAATTGTGAGCATGGAAGAGCTGGCCCATTGCTCAGCTGTCTTGTAGTAGCATCCCCCTGCCCACCCATGCCTGGGGCAGGTGGGAGAGCTGGCCCATAAGAGTGAGAGAGCCATCTCCAGTCCCCACCAGGGCAGCACAACAGATCCAACCCTGTTAGTGGAGGTGTGGGTGAGCCAGCCCCCAATCATGATCATAGACAGCTGTCTCCGTTCCCCATCTGGCAGACCAACGCTGCAGCTACCCAGGCCCAGGCCCAGGGTTATAGCTTGGCCACCCCATCTATGATCTGCTGGAGCACGTGATGGGAGCTGACACACAGACCCAAAGCTTCAGGACACTAGAAGGATGCTCAGGAAGAGCCCTAGTGGAGGCCTAGCATCAAATGTGTGGGGCCTGAACCAGACCAGTGGCTCTTTGCACTGAACACTTGCAAGTAGAGGCGTATGGAACCGAGGAGTATACAGGCATGACTCGTTGGGTCTAATTGCTTGACAAGATTTTTAATTTCTTCCCTTTAAAAATTTTTTTTTCTCATTTTATTCACTTTTTTTATCTTGAGTTTTGTTTTATTCAGGGGAGCGGTGCAGAGGCAGAGGGCAGATACAAAGAGACAGGGAATGAATGGAACCAAGATACGTGATATGACAAACACATAGAATAAACTTTATTTATAAAATTGCAAAAAAGTGCCAAATGAATCACTTTTATTTTAAAAATCATTAATTTTTTTAATTTTTTATTTTTTTGTGTCTTTCACACCATGCATCTTGATCCCATTCATCTCTCTGTCCCTTCGTATCTCTCTGTCCTTGCAATCTCCCCCCCGAAAAAATAAAATAAAAAAAATTAAGAGAAAAGAAAAAGGAAAAATCTCGACATGGAAGCTGTGGTGTGGCACAGTGAGTCACACAGTATAACCTTCTGTCCACGTATCTCTTACTTGCAAAGAGTCTGGTTCGAGGCCTCTGGTTTCTGCTGCACAGTTGATGCTGGGCCCTCACTGAGACGCCTCTTGGATATCCTGTTGCTGTCCTGTGTTATGGAGTTCGTGCAGCTTTGGGTCTACAGGATGTGACACTTCGTGTTCTCCGGGAGAACACAGATGAGGTGAATGTTGGGATGGGCCACATCATAACCCTAGTTCTGGACCTGGGTAGGTGCAGGGTGGGCCAGCCCGTTCTCACCACCGGGGTGAGCTCCCCATCATTGCCCTGGCAGCAATGAGCAAGGGACCTGGCCAGTTCTCCTGCTTTCATGCCCTCAGGGTTGGCTTCACCCACCCACACCTACACATCAGGGTCAGCTCTACGGTGTTGCCCAGGTGAGCCGCAAGAGCCACATTCCTGAGTCTGCAGCTGGTGAGGGGCAGGCACAGTTCTTCAGTTCCTATGACCTCAGGGGCAGCTCTGCCACCTGCCATAGGAGGCGGTGAGGGGGAGGAGGGCGTCTCTCCTTCACCCACACCACCATATGACAGATGAGGGGCAGAGCCAGATCCCACGCTCGCATTCTGTAGGTCAGTTTACCCGCACCTGCGTCAACAGGGTACGCTCTACTGTGCTGCCCAGGCAAGGGCAGGGTCTGCTTTCCAGAGAGCTGCGGCTGGAAGGGGAAGAGTCAGCTCCCTCGCCTGCCCGAGAAGGGGAGGGTAAAAATTTTTTTATTTATATGTATGTGTGCATGTCTGTGTGTGTGTGCATGCAGTTGCATAAGGAAGCCAGAAGAGGGCAGTAGATCCCCTGGATCAGAGTTTCAGGTAGCTGTAAGCTGTCAAACCAGAGTTGGGAACTGAACTCTGGTCTCTGAAAGAAGATTACTCACATTTAACCACTAAACCATCTTTCCAGGCCCTGACTCGTCACTTCTCTTTTAAAAAAATAAATAGAGGGCGTGGTGGCACATCCCTCCGTAACTGAAACAGAAGAGCAGGAGTGCAAAGCCTGCCTCAGCTGTGCAGTGATTCTGAGACCAAAGACCTCGTCTCCAAACAAAACCTTGAATAGATAATGGTCGCCATTTGGGAAACACCTAGAAATACAGAGGCGTGGCATCACTTCCCTCCATCTAGCCTCAGGTTGGGCAAAAGGGACTCTGTCCAGAGATATGTGCCCATGGCCATATTTCACGGTCCATCTCCTGAAAGGAGCTGACTGCCCCTTAACTACCTTTGACAGTGCTGTCCTCCATGCATGTACCAAATCCCGGCTCTCTGAGCTCAATCTTCCCCTTTACAAAGGTGCTTCTTGGCTACAGAAGGAGCCCCAAGGCCACCATGTCACCACACAACATATCCTTTAACTTATCTTGTCTTTGGACTTCCAATAACTTCTCACATTTTTGTTACCTTGTGTGTATGAGCATTTTGTCTGCATACAATTGGTGCCCACAGATGCCAGAAGGAGGTAGCTCATCTCTTAAAAGCTAGTTATAGGTGGTTGTGAGCTACCATATAGGTGTTGGGGATTGAACCTGGGTCCTCTGGAAGAGCAGCCAAGGCTCT